>PVIH01001252.1:56936-248848 GCA_004025045.1 Sigmodon hispidus | reverse complement strand
AAAAAAAAAAAAAAAAGCCCTATATATTCAAAATTTCGTCCTTTTTTTGAAACAAAAATATTTCGGTAGATTTTTACTGGTTTGTTTATTTTTATAGTTTTGTTTGTTTGTAAGTGAATGTTATTTCCTTATTTTATGAGAATTGTTTTTTTTTTTTAATGTTCTGTAGCTACCAAATTGACTTTTATGGAAAATTATCAATTGTCATTTAGATTTTTATTTTATTTTCATTGTGTCTCAAACCTTTTTTGTTTCAGTGTTTCTTATTTCAATGGATAATATTCATAGCTAATGTGACATGGTCTTTGTGTATGTGTGAATATCTGTTGCTACCACTGGCTAATAAAGAAACTGCTGTGGCCTATAAAAGCTCAGATATCTTAGAGAGACACAAGGAAGATAAAGGTGGGGTCAGAGAAGATGGTATGAGCTGCCACCAGCGAAGTAAGATGTAATGAAATAAGTGATACCACAAAGCCATATGGTAAGACATATATTAACAGAGATGGCTTGAGTAGAGACATAAGACCTGATTGGTAATGAACCTGAGACATAGGCCAAAGAATCTGTAATTAAGGTAAGCCTCTGAATAATTATTTTAAAAGGGGCTGCTGGACCTCAGGTGGGAGAGATTTACCTACGTCTTGGGACTAGAAGGGACTAAGAAACTTCTGAATATTCTACTTTTGGTTAGGTAAACTTTTTGTAGGTTAGGTACAAAATCATTGACAGTTAGGTAAGAAATCAAACTACTGTTAAAAATGTGGAAAAGTAAGTTTAGTGTAGGAAGTCATTTTGACAAAACTCAGTGTACTGGCTATGAAATTAACTGGAAAGCTAATTCTTTTGCTTCTTCATGTGTGACAAAAGTTGCTGTGGAAGAACAGTACTATTTGGTATGAAGAAAAGCTGAGATGCAACTGTGGCAGGAACAAATCTTAGTGTGTCTTGACCACCCATATATAGAGAGTAACCAACCGCAATGCTCAAGGACAGATTCATACACCATCCTGATCTTCACCCTTTCTAAGATCAAGAGCTGTGGGTCAGCAAGAGAAGTTTACATTTGACAATAGAATAGGGATACTGAAAAAGATAGTGGGCAGGGTTGAGAGAAGTTCTGGACCTGACTTCTGCCCGAGGTAACAAGATATACATATGTATGTGTTTCCTGATGTCTTTAAGACATAAAGGTTGGGTATTGTGTCACTTGCAACTTTTGCTCCATTTAATCTTTTTCTGTTTGTTTGTTCCCTTGACATAAGTCAGAACCATACATGGAAAAACATTCTATAAATTATAATTTTAACTCCGAAATTGACTGGGTAAAGAATGGAGTTGGTACTTTGTCAAAATGTCATCCATCTATGCATTCTTCATCTCAATATCTTTAAATTTTCAACAAAAGCAATAGTAAAATCAGCATTGTCTAGTACTATTTAACTACCATTTACATAAAGGTAAGAAAGCTGACTTACCACCTCCAAAATATTATTTGCAAACTCTTGCTACATTTTCCTTATCCTCGGATGATTTTTGTTCTATTTGAGTCATAATCTACTTTTGATATTCAACAATGAAAATCTGAACGTAAAGGCTAAACAGTTTCACCACAAATTACTTTAGGTAGTAGGGACATAGATTATTGAAAATGGAAAAAGGAAAGTGCTTGCTATAATGCTTGCAAATATTATATGTCAAAGTGTGATAGCAATATCTCCAACTCTAGTTCTCATTTCTATAATGAATCAAATGTACTAGTTTGACATTTAAGACTCTGGCTTCCACAGTTCTGTTTAATTTCTTATCCTTTAAGAATAAACCAGGATGCTACTCATAAAGGTACAGAATTTGATTTATTTTCTCTGGAATTTTCCATATAAGTAATACTTTTAGATTTTCTATTGACCATGCATAAAAAACATTGGAGATAAATAAACCACCTGTCCAGAAGTATTAAGGACATCTCAAATGCAAATGATTCATGAGTAACATCCTGAAATCTTGGTTTCTGCCAGATCCCCCACCTAGAATTATCCCTACGTGGAGTATATTATCAAATAAACCTGACTTGTTATTACATTGCTTTTGTTTAATTAGCCTTCTCTGATGGTTTATTACATTATAATGCTTATGTTAGAAAACTCCTTGCATCTTAACATGGAACCATCTAGATTATCTCACACCAGCAGAAAAAGAAAAGCACAAGATATTCTTAGAAGAGTAAAGTCCAGGAAAGAGGGAGGAGAAAGAGGGAAATGTCAGCAGGCGAAGGAGTAAGAGGAGGGAGAGGATATAAAGGAGGGGTGTTGTAGTAGGGTTTCTGGCCGGACTGAAGGGTTCCTGCTTAGCCTCAAGGTTAGGACCCACAGTCTACAGAAACACACACAGTCTTACAGAATCACACAGATACTTGTATTATTTTTACTCTGATTGACCTAGGTCCCAGACATATACTTTGCTAGCTCCTTCATCTGAATTCAACCATCTTGTTGAGCCATTTGGCTTGGTACCTTATCTCAGAGCAGCATTTCCTCTGTGCCTCCTTGCAGCTTCGGTGACTTTGACATCTGTGTCTGGTGTCTGTCTGGTGTCTTTGTCTGCTCTGAAATGTTACCGAGTTTTCTTAGCCTGGTTGCCCCACCCACACTTCCTGTTTTCCTTTGGGCAATCAGCTTTTCATTAAACCCATAGGCGGGACAAATATTTACATTACTAGCACAATCCCACTACAGAGAGGGAGGAGGAAGAGAAGTGAGTCCAATCAGCATAATCTTTTAATCGTGGAAAAGAGAACCCAGAATTAAACACCATGTTTTCTTACTATATTTTTACATATGATATATGATATACTATTATAATCTATTTTCATCTTTTACTATTATTAATCTCTTGTCATAAATGATTTGTAAATAAGCTGTATCATAATTATGCTTGTGTAAGTAAAACAATTATTTTTGTGATTTCAGGCATTTGTTATGTGTCTTGGGACACATCTGATGAGAGAGAGAATGGCTTTACTCACACAAACATGCTCTGAGAGTCAAATGTCTTCTATGTAGTGGATATAGTTTCTTCCAGTCATTTAACAGATACTTTTTGAAGTTTCACTAGCATAAAGACTCTACTATAGACTGTCTCTACATCCCAGATCACACTGATTGTAATTGCAGGAGACAAAATATCCCTCCAGAATGGAGATTTTAAACTTTCAGAGTAATACTGGTAGAGAAAGAAAAACATAACTTTTATATTGTTAGTGGAGTCTATGGGGGCATGAAAATGAATCCGTCACCCCCTCTTAATTTCTCAGAACTATGCGATGTAGGATGTCTTTCTATACACTGTGAATATGTGTTATTATTAATAAGTACCTCTTATTCTTCCTCATCCATCTATTCTTCCTCCTCCTCTTCAGGACTCCCAGAGTTCTGCCTAATGTTTGACTGTCGGCCTCTGCATCTGCTTGCATCAGTTGCTGGATGAAGTTTCTCTTGTCTCTTTGATAAGAATTCTGCTAGACTCTGGTCACAGAACACATTGCAGGAAGGACACACTGTTGGTCTGGAGGTTTTACAGCTGTGTTGATGTCTCAAACCCTCTACTTCCATGAGGCCTTGACTTGTTTTAGAAGATGGCTAGTTAAGACTCTGTGTTCTTTATTATCTTGACTCTTTGCTAGGGTTAACCTCCTAGATTTCATGGAGTTTCCATTGGACTAAGCTTCCACTTTTCCCCCAAATGTCCCCACATTTCAATCATTTTTTCCATGTTTTCTCCTTCCCACTTCCAGTTGATCTCTTCTGTTCCCCATCCTACCTGATTCCAATCCATTAGTGGAATCTATTCACAAGAAGTTCTCTGCATGCCCCCCTAAGCCCTCCTTGTAACCTAGATTTTCTGGGTCTGTTATAGCATAGCATAATTTATAGCTAATATCCATTTATAGGTGACTACAGACCATATTTGTCTTTCTGAGTTTGGGTTATATCACTCAGAAAGTTTATTATTCAAGTTTCATCCATTTACCTGAAAATTTTATGATATCATTGTTTTCAATAGCTAATACTCTATTGTGTAAATTCACCACTTTTTATCTATTCTTTAATTGAAGGACAACAAGGTTTTTTCGAGTTTCTCATTGTTAATAATAAAGATGCTAGTTAAAAAAGTATCCTTGTGATAGAATGGACCATCCCCTGATTGATTTCCAATTTGCTGAGATGCCACCATATGGGTTAACAAGATGTCTGTACAAGTCTGCACTTCCACCTGCAGTGGAAAGTGTTGCCCTTGCTCCACATCCTCTCTAGCAGGGGCTGTCACTTGCATTTTTGATCTTACCCATTTTGACAGGTATAAGATGAAATCTCAGAGTTATTTTAATTTGCATTTCCCTGATAGTAATGTTGAACATTTCTTTAAGTGTTTCTTAGTCATTTTAGTTTCCTCCATTGAATATTCTCTGTTTAGACCTATAGCCCATTTTTAATTGAATCATTTAATTTGTTGGTGTCTAGTTTCTTGAGACTTTGTATATTTTACAAATTAGCCTTCTGTCAAATATGGAGTTGGTGAAAATTTCTTCCCATTCTGTGGGTTGTCTTTTTGTCCTGCTGACTGTAATGAATCTTTATCTCACCAGCCAACTCTCAAATAATGACACTAGAACTTATAATTAATTATGAAAGCTTGGCCTTTAACTAAGTCTTAATTTAAACTAGTTCTTAAAACATAAATTAATTCATATTTTTATTAATCTATGTTTTACCACATGGTTTTTACCTCTTTCCAATTCTGTATGTATGACTTCTGCATCTGCCTGGTTGCTCTCAGATTCCTGCATTTCTTCTCTCTGCATGGGAGGCTTGCCTATCTCTACAGCTTATCCACTGGACACTTAGCTCTTTATTAGACCAATAAAAAGGCACCTTAGGCAGAGACACATATTTACATTACAAACAAATATTCTAGAAAATTGGCAGTGCTCTTTGCCTTAAGAAAGTCTTCAGTTTCACAATATCTCATTTATTAATTATTTATCTTACTGCTCTATTGGTATTCCATTCAGGAAGCTATTTTTCTGTGTCAATGTGTTCAAGGCTATTCCAAAAAAGGTAAAGGGGATTTCATAAAAGAAAACAGGACATTTTAACCTTATAAGTTTGTTTTAAACATATATTGTGGTGTCTGCTTATGTGTTTTTATGAGATTTTCATGTGTGGTAATGTATGTGTCTCTGAATCTATATGTATTTCTTTTCCTTATGCTCTTTCCATTTTTGTTTTATATATTCTTGACTGTTTCTTTTTATTTTATTTCATTGTATTTTATGTGTTGTTATTATTTTTAAATGCCTATTAGTCTGAGAGAGAGAGATTTTGTGTGCTTGGGTGGGTACAGTGGAGGGGGACTAACCACAATATGATGTACAATAAAGTCTAATTTCAATAAAGAGTAATATTTGAGAAAAATTAATTTCTTTCAGAAATACTCACAAAAAAGCAATTGGTCCAATTTTTGACTTTTGTGTGTGTGTGTTTCCAGTGTAGAGAGTAACCAAGTGAAAATAGCAATTCTAAAAAGCACCACCTCACTAACACATTTAATTTTCTCTAAAGTAAGATTATTTTTCAAAATCAATGCTGTCAGAAATTACAATTGTTGTAAATAATTGTCATTTTATGAGTTTTACATGGTGGTTCAACAGAATGCTATTAACAATGAGAACAAAGCCTCATCTGTGATGAAAGGATTCCAGATAATGAATGTTAACAAGACTAGCTGGTATCCCTTCATCATGCTGTATACTCCTGAACAGAATTTATCTCTGCTAATATCAAGTTAGGTAGTAAGAACTGACTAAAATGAGATTCCCTGCTGTGCATTCTAAGGATAAATCCATCCCTACCACTGTAGCAACTTTTTTCATTAGCTTACTAATCATGAATCATAGTGGCTTAGGAACGAGGCTAAGTGGCATATTAAAATGGTCATTTTTAAATCTCTGAGTATGTGTTCATATGTGTGAGTATAGATGTGAACATGCCATAAATTATGTATGGTGGTCAGAAGGCAAGCTTGGATGTTGGTCTTCACATTCCATCTTGTCTGATAAAGCATATTTAATTTGCTGCCAAGAATAGCAGACTAAGTAATCTGCCAGCTCCTAGTGATATTCTAAGAGCTTCTTCTCAGGCCTATTTTTTTCTTCTCAGGCAAACATTTTTTTTATTTGATTTGTTTAATTTATTTTGTTTTATATATAAGTAAACATTTATACAAGATATTCATATGGACACAAACTTCTTCACAGTCAGTATCCATTCAGAGAAATCCATTCACAATCTTTTGAGATCTATTTATGATCATTTTTCATAACCAGTGAAGCAAATTATTATTGGGTTCCTATGAATTTATGCACAGCCATGTCTTTCATAACCTTTCCTCTCAGACAAAGCAACAAAGGCATGTTTTAAAATGCTGCATCCTCAAAGAATTTTTTCTCCCAAATTTTACTTTTTGGTCACTCTAGATTGATATTAAAATACTACTGCCATTTACCTTCAAGTGTTGAGGGTAGAATCACCTACAAACCAGATTTACACTATATCTTACACTAGTTTTCTATTTACAAAGAAGCCCTTACTAGGTATATGATACAGACTGAGATGATACACTGAAACAAAATTTAAGACCATGGGCATTTGAGCCATGTATTCACAGAAACTATTGATGTTTTCAGAATTTGTTGAAACAATTCCATACATGCCATATATATCACGAAAGTTGGGCTGGACTAATTACGACATTCTAGGCTGTTAAATGTTCTCCACAAGTTCTCTCACTTGAATTCTGTGTTAAGTCATGTGGTCTGATGGGCATACTTTGTGTTTCAGAATGCAAATATGGCTTGAAATTCTAGTGCTATCTATTCCTAAGCAAACAAAAAACACTCAAATATGCAGTCTAAAAAATACATCATATTGAAGAACCCTTGAAATAATTAAAAGTTGTAACTGTTCCTGAAGGATAATTTGATTTTTTGGATTGAATAATTTAGTTGTGTTCTTAAGGTAAACATTGTGTTATATGCTGGGGTTAGAGACAAAGGGGTGAACTCTTTTCTTCATTTGGAATACACTGATTAAAGCTTCTGACTTCTAAAATCCTCCGTGCTAATGCCTTTGTGTGACTTTGGAAACGCCAAGTTTACAGCCTAGATATATGGCTTCATCTCACAGGAAGCTTATTCTACTTCAACCCCCCTTTATGCTTTGTGAGTAAGGATATAATGTAGTCTCATCTATATAGATTGTATTTGTACCCTTATCCACCAGAATTTCATTGGACATTTGTAGCTGGGTTTTAACCATATCTTCCTTTTCAACTAGAAAAGTACCCAGACACAAACATTAACTCTTCTTCAAACATATTTCACTCCTTCATTTGTATATATTTTCTTACATCTCTGCCTTCATATGTATGCATTATATTAAATATTAAATATTTCCCTTGACATTCATTGGCATCTGAGTCTATTTTTGAAACTCCAAAGCCTCTGATATATTTAACCTACTTATTTTCAGACCTGATACTAAGAAACAAAGTTGCTGTGAATAAAAAAGTCATACATGCTTATCTAGACTATAATTGCTGAAATATATTCCTGTGTTTCTTATGTTTTTATTCTGTCAAAATACTGAGAAACTGAAGAGAGATACACAGTCAAGTGCAAGAATTTATATAAGGCTGTAAAACAATTTGTACTAAAGTCATGATAAAAATTAAAAATGTGCATGACAGATAGCTCATTTGTGCCATTTGAGCTAAGTAGTACTCATCAAAATTCTACCAAGTAGTTAAATTGTGATGGGACTGTTCTCTGTATCATCCTGTAAACAAAGCAACTCTTTTGGCCTATGGCAGGCACCTTAGCAATAGGCAGGAAATCAGAGACAGGTAGAGGAGGACAGAGTTAAGACAGACTCCATCCAGACACCAAGGAAGAAGCATGTAGGAATACAGGTGAGCCAAGGGCCATGGGCCCTCTTGCAGGTAGATTAATGGAAATGAATTAAGATGAAAGAGCTAGCTAGCAATGTGCCTGAGACCTAGGCCAAACAGCATAAAATTAATAAAATCATTTGAGTCATTTTTTTGGATGGTAAAAGCAACTGCAGGCAAAGTCTAACCACTGGCACAAACAGGGACAGAAATCATTTACAACAATAAATCTCAAATATTCATTTATAATTAGGGTTTCTATGAGAATTGTATACTTTTATACTGGATTCACCTACATTCCTCCAAATAATTCCACCATTATTTTCTTTATCTATACCTCCTAAGCTTTAAAATCATGATCAAACATTTGCTTTCAAACAACATGTAAAAATTGTAATGCCTATCTTTCTGAGATTGTGATACCTCGCTCAGGAGGTTATTCTCCAAATCTATCTATTTGCCTGAGAATTTTAGGATATCATTTTTTTCTTACTGCTGAGTAGTATTCCATTGTGTAGATGTACCACAGTTTGTTAATCCATTCTTCAGTTGAGGGACATCGAGGTTGTTTCCAGGTTCTTGCTATTACAAATAATGCTGCTATGAACATAGTTGAGCTGATACCTTTGGAGTGTGAATGTGCCTCTTTAGGGTATACACCTAGAAGTGATATTGCTGGGTCCTTAGGGAGATTGATTCTTAATTTTCTGAGAAACCGCCATATTGCATTCCAAAGTGACTGAACAAGCTTACACTTCCACCAACAATGGAGGAGTGTTCCCTTTGCTCCGCATCCTCTCCAACATAGGCTGTCATCTGTGCCTTTTATCTTAGCCAATCTAACAGGTGTTAGGTGGTATCTCAAAGTTGTTTTGATTTGCATTTCTCTGATGGTTAAAGATGAAGAGCACTTTTTCAGGTGCCTCTCAGCCATTTGTAGTTCCTCTCCTGAGAATTCTCTTTTTAGATCTGTACCCCATTTTTTGATTGGGATGTACTCACTCATTAGTTGTCTCTAAACAAACAAACAAATAAGAAAAAAAGCCAAGCATGCCCAAGCTGCAAACCACAACCACTGAACAGCTTGGGATCAGAAACACCCTGGACTGACCCTTCGGATCCCACTCCAACTATAGGAACACCTGACTCACTCTTGAGGGAGGGTGGACAAAACTGGATTTGCCAGGAGTGGAGACTGATCCAAGCATTATTGGCTTAGTGGGACCATAGGACTGTCTGCTCCCTGCCCTGGGAGGGGACGGGGAGTTGCGGAGAAGAAAAAATGACCAGATGTGGTGGGAGGGGGAAGGGACCTTGAATAAGGATATGCAGGGATGGAAAAAAAAATTCAGAAGGAAAGCTGAACACAAAGTAAATATATGTGTAGCAATCTTATTTGCATTATCACCCTTGATAAGTCATGCTTATGATTTTTATCTTCTTATAGTTATTGTTAACTTCTCAGCATTTTAAATTCATTTTACCGTTTTTCTTGATAAATACAAAATAAATAAAGAAAAAAATATTAACCCATTAAAAAAAAGAATTGACAGAACTCATGAATGACAATAAAAAAATTGTAATGCCACCTATTATAAAATGAAATTCATTCACACATTATATTTACATTAATAATCTCTAAAGATAGTCCACAGGTTACTCAATTGGACACTTTATTGATTACAAACAATATTAAATACTCTTCTTTGCCTTATTACAATGATTTTTAAAACTTTCTGACATTTCTGCATAGTGGGCATGAAGATTATTGTTGGTTTTCAACTTGAGTGGATCTGAAATCAAGTATCAGACAAACCAATAGACCTATCTGTGAGGAATTTTCTTCTGGTAACTGAAATGCAAAGTGGTACCTGAAATGTAGGCAGCAGCATTCTCATGGTGGCTCAGATATAAGGGAGTATGAAGGAAGAGCTTTTAGATATCTTCCTGACCTCCTTTTAATCCTGTTGATGGATTAATCTGCTGTTAAGTATTCATCTATCTGGGTGACTACTTCTCACACTACCTTTCCTGACATCAGAATCTTGTTTCTCTGGCTTTCTAACACGAGCTAAGAACAAGTGGTCCTCTATGAGTCTTTGCGAATTTTAGTGCTTATTGGAGCACTTGAGACAGCCAGCCATTTAGACTGAGCATCTCTGAGGACCTGGCCTGTCCCATGTGCAGACATTGATCTGTGCAGAGCATATCACATCAATCTAGTAAATCTCACTTTAAGGTGCCTTTAGTCTGGTCATCAGTTCTATGACTAGAGATCCCTGAACAATTCAAGTGTCCTTGATTTAGTTACTTTTCATGGTATGTTGTGACCAAATTCAAGCAAATGTGTCTTGAAGTATAGAGTCTATTTCATGTCAGGGTCTGAGGAGCAAACAGGAATGGGGTGGTTTGTAGGAGGAGCAGGCTTTAACTGTGGCAGTGGGAATTTTCTTACATCTGAGTACATTATGGGCTCTCTCTCTCTCTCTCTCTCTCTCTCTCTCTCTCTCTCTCTCTCTCTCTCCATTTCTTCTTCCATTTTGATTTAGTTTATGTCACCATCTCATCCATGGATGGATGGTGTCATTCCCTTTGTCTTTGTTAGGGTTTCTATTACTGTGAAGAGACATCAAGGTCATGGCAACCCTTAGAAAAGATTTAATCTGGTCTGGCTTACAGTTTTAGAAAGGTAGTTCCTTATCAGAATGACACTGTGCAGGAAGACATGGTGTTGGGGAAGGAAGTAAGATTTCTACATCTTGATCTACAGGCAGAAGTGAAGACTGTGTGCCACACTGGACATAGTTGGAGCATATGAGACCCCAAAGCCTGCCCAATAGTAGTGACAAGCTTCCTCCAATAAGGCTACAAGTAGGCTACACCTACTCCAAAAATGGTCATACTCCTTAATAGTACAACTTCTTATGGCCAGACATTTAAACATGGGAGTGGATGTTGGCTATTTTTATTCAAACCACCATAGCCTTCTATCTGAGTTTTACTGTCTCAGGAAATGCCATTATATTAATGCTCCAAAGTGTGCCCTACTAATGCTCTGGGCATTTTAGGACTGCAATAACCAAATTGTTCAGCGGATCTCAGGCTTTACATTCATTGTTCCATACAAGCTCACTCAGAGAAATGGACACAATTACAGTATTTCCTGGCCCCTGGAATTTTTTGTAGTCTTTGGCCAAGCCTCTCACTCTTAGGTTTTGCATATGTGCAAAATTAGCACCATGTGGATGGTTCCATGTATTTCAGGTCACCCAATGTTTATGGTATCTCTTGTGGACAAAAGCTACTGGGACCTCTATGCCCTTATGTGGCTGAACTTGGGATAACACTTTCTAGGCAAACCTAGGGATAACCTAGGTATAACCCTTCACTAGCAACATACTCTGAAGGATATTTCTGTCTAAATACTGTATTTTGAAATGAAGTTGCATTATCACACTCTGGAAAGCCCTCCAAGTGAGTTTTTTTTTTCCTCAAAATACCTTTTCTGCTGCTTCAGGTTGAAGTTTAAGGTTTCTCTTGAAGGGGGATCATGGTGAATAGAACACACAGTGCAAGCCAGTTCCATGTTGACTCCATGTCAAGTGGAGCTAGTTATTTTTCTTTTGTATTTTCTGAATTACTTTTCTCACCACAGTTTTAGAATATTGTGCATTGCTGTGTATAAACTGAGCCTAGGAGGAGTCCCAGAATTCCAAGATCTCACAGTAGATTGAAGTTCAGGTCTGTCCATAGCTGAAGCATTTTGCACTATACCATGCTTGTTTTTGTGTTTGTTTGTTTTGTTTTTTGAGACATAGTCTCTCTCTCACCCTGGAGATTCCTGTCCATTGTACTAGCTGGTCACCATGCTAAATTGTGCACAAATGTTTTATTTCCTATGGCTGGTGAAAAAAACAGTTTGCATTACATACTTTATGTATGTGACTAACAAATTCAAGAAATATTATTCAACCTCTGTACCTGCATTAGGTCATTTCCTTATTGCCATGACAAACAATATAAAAGAAAACATTTAACTAGGGGATAATATTTTCAGAGAATTGGTTCATTATCATCATGGCAAGAAGCAGATAACACTGGAGTAGTAGCTCAGAGCTTTACATTCTGATCCAAACAGGAAAGCAGACAGACGCTGGACCTGGTGTGGTTTTGAAACCTACAAGCAAACTCTCAGTGACACACTTTCTCCAACAAGGTCACATCTCCTAATCCTTCCCAATAAACATCTAAGTTTATAAGGGACTATACCTACCTCCTTAAAACATATGCAATTGAATGTTTCTTGTAATACTAAAAAGTTGTGTATTTTCATGCATAAGGATTAAATTTATGTGAGAAAAGATCATTGAGTTTTATTTTAGAAATTACTACACAATTTATTTAATTTATCTATTAAGGATCATACTTGTTAAAGATTTTATTTTTGGTTACAAATCTTACTCTTCATTTATACTCTAACAATTTCTAAAACTTTTAAGAGGCCATAGATTAAATTCAATGCTATTTAAAAGCTTAATTATTTATATGCCACTGTTAAATATCACTTATAAATTATACATAGTCACTATTGTTTTAAAATAGTTTAGTGGTGTAAGTTGTAAAGCTTTCCAAATATTTAACTATTTCTTTTAGCCCTATAAAATTAGTTACAAGCACGAAGTACTAGTTCTAGTAATGTTTTAAAGTATATTTCCTTAATAAAGTTACCAGTTCATGTTCATAGTATATAGACATTATTTTTAATAAATAAAATTTGGAAGAATAAGTCTCCCTATCATGTCAGCAAACTGAGCGATCTCAAAAATTTCAGGTAAATAAATTTATAAAAGTCATATAAGTCATATTAAAGTATATATTAAGAATTAAGAATAATGTTTTACACACTGAATTTTGGATCTTTCCAATTTTAATGGATTTTAAATATAGATGAGGACAATTTCCTAACACCTCTCTGAAGATTGCACACTGAAGAGTTTTTTAATAAATTTGATAAAATGCTTTTCATGTATATTTAACAGTAGTGTACATTGTTCTTACATTCTGATAAATAAATGTGCATATATAATATACACATATATACATATATGCACATAAATACATGAATATATACATATACATGCACACACAAATACATATACATGCATTTTGTACAAAATACAAATTTGTCAGGTTAGAATTTTATAATAAGTTAAAGTGTATATATATGAATATATGTATATATACATAACTCAAAAAAGGCATTGATCTTAGAGGAATATTTTAAGTCCAGAAAATGTTTCCCATAGGGTTATGAGAGTGTACAATTCCCAAAACCACAATACTACTTTAAATTATACTATCAAAATATTTGATGGTATTTGCACTTTGCGCTATCCTGTAAGATTTCCAAATACTTTATGTCTGACAGAATCATACAGATTTAACAGATATCTAAATTAATCTTAAAATGTTTCCCCAAGCTACATGGCTCTTAGGAATTTTCATGGTTATATTTATAGGTAAATTTTCAGGTTCTAAGAATATAGAACTTAGACAAAATATCAAGAGATATTTCTTGACCTTTCCTAGGTTGTGGGAAGGTAGAGGGACAGCTCTCCCAATATAATGGAAATCAGGTGTTCATAATTTGAAATGTAGTGTGGAGATCATTTCCTCTCTAATAGAGCACAGGGAGACATGCAGTCTTGTGAGAAGAATTTATGTTTTGATCTGGACTTATTAAAGGCTGGCATGAATGTATAGAACACCTAGAAGTTACATACAAAAGAAGGAAAATTATCTCCCTTGGCAAGTTATATTGCTTTGTAGACTTTACTAAATGCTGCAGAAAGTGACTACATCCAATTGTATGCAATTGAATTCATGTTTGATAATGCATACTAAAGGAATGGGGGAAATGCAGTGAGAAAGGCTAGAAGCCTGACATATCCTTGCATCCTAAGTGAAACAAATCAGCCTACTGATGAAAATTAAGGAAAATCTCATGGCCATGGAATCAATGTAAGTATTGACAGTAGCTTCTGGAAGGATGGAGAAAATGGATATTATATTATTGGAGGAATTCAAAAGAACTCAAAGCAGTAGAATTTTCAATGGTTAGAGACTTAAAATGTCATATAAACTACAAAAAATATTAATAGCTTCAATCACTGAAGTATGGTAAAAAAAAAATATATCCACACACATACATACAATTTGACTCCAAGAGAAAGAACCAAGAATGGCACAGAAATAGAATATGAAGAAAGATTTTATTTTTAGAAACTGATACAGACAAAAATACCTTAGGTTCCAAAGTTCAAAGAACAATAAAGTAAATATACAAACAAATGTAAACATACACAGACGTGATTACAGATACACATAAAATTTAAACTTCAAAAAATCTTTAAGGCTTGAATGCAGTAAAAAAAATAAATAAAAAGGAACACTATATGCAAAAGAAAAACTGAAAATGAGAAAATCCTAAACTATGAAAAGCATAGGTCATTTGGTGTATGATATAAATGTATCAGGTTAAAATTTTATACTAAGTTAAACTGTCTTTCAAATATAATGGGCAAATGGAGGTCATTTTAGGCAGCCATCAGACTGATATGATTCATCAACAGTCGAGTAAAATTGTAAGAAAGGTAAAGTAAAGTACTATGGCAGGCGATATGTATACAAGAGAAGTTTGGATTCAGAGGAAGAGCTAACAAAATAGGTTAACATGAAGGTAAATATACAAGTCTTTAATTATTATGCACACGGGGTTGTGAGTCATTATTTTATGGAAAATAAAAATTTGACAGATTTAAGGTCTTTATCAATTAATTACATATTTTAGAGAATAGGACATCCTACCTGACACTTTGTCAGTATCCCAGGCTGTATGCTGAATAACTTCTATACTGTATGCTATAGGTGTTAGGTGTTGAAGGAAGGAAACTTAGAGATCGTATGAAAAAATTTAAACCTTATGAAAATTTTCTATATTTTACTCATTGTTTTGTTTTTATGTAGTGGGGTTATGTTCTAGTACATTGTGATAGTTGTACCTTCTACTGATTTAATACAAAGATGATTGGCTAGAAGGCAAACAGAAAGTATAAGTGGGGTTAGCAGACTAAGAAAACTCTTAGAACAGGTATAACAGAGCAGATGCCAGAGAGACACCCGAAAAGCCAGCAAATGCAGAGGAAAGAAGTTGAAATGCTGCTGAGAAAAGCTACTGAGCCATAGAGCTGAACAAAATAAGAATTGTGGGCTAGTTTACAAACAAAAGCTAGCTAGCAATATGCCAGAGCTATAGGCAGATTAGCAAAAAATTAGTTCAAGCTGCTATGTGTTTTCTTGGAACTTTGGGACTGATAGTCCAGATCTTAGGGCTATTCCAGCCCAGAAAATTCTTAATATTACAAATGGCATCCAGTGTGCGTGGTATACATCCACACAAAGCCTTAGGAAGCTTACAAACAGTTCTAGAGTACAGAAATGGAGCCAAAAGCAGCTTCAGACACGTCCTGGTGTGGTGTAGGAGCTTGAGTTACAAAATGGTGAGCTCTTGGAGTGCACCTTAAGCTGCAACATGGGTGGTTCCTGAAGTCTCACAGGAGCCTAGATGTAAATTACAAGCTGTAAATGACGTACTTAAGCATTTTGTTTATATAGACAAAAAAGGAAACAGAATCAAAGACTGCTTCTTAGTAGCAGCAGCATTTTATTGGGTCAGCCCTTTTGCTGGAGACAAGCAGAAGCATGGTTTCTTTAAATTGAGGCTTCCTGATTCAGCCTTAGAGGCAAAGCTCTTATGAGTCTTTTAAGAGGCCTTGAAGTTCATGAGCAGCAGGTGGCAGTGCTTTACTTCATGATTATGTGGACCCTAAAAATCCCCAGAGTGGTAATTGTGGGTCCTAGCAGTACCTCTGCTAAAAAGCTAAATCCTATGAAGCTAGACTAGGAGCTGGGTGGAGCCAACCAGTCACTCTAGTGAAGCCTTTAATTGTTAGCTGCACCTTAGCAGATTAAATATATGGCCAGAAACAAAAGCAAATAAAGGGAGCTGAGTAAAGTCAGCCACACTAGCTAAGCAAAGTTGTGGTCAGAAAAAGAAAAAGATAAGAAATAAAATATATACAATAAAAACAGATTCAAAAAACTTTAAATGGTTTAAATTGTGTTTAAAAATATACATAGGCTTGAGAGAGAAAACAAAAAAGAAAAAGAATAGAGAAAGTTCTTTAAAAAGAAATAGTAATAAGCCTATTACTATTTGGAATTACTAAGTAAAATGGAAAATACAAAGAGTGTCTGGATACTGTATGCTATTGTCATATCTTTAAGTTTTTGACTGAAAATGAGATAGTAAAAGCTGCTAAAAGACATTTGATTATAAATGCTATTGGATTAATTCAACCTATATATTTTGTAAATTAATTGACTTCAAAATTGAAATAAAAAGATATACTACTTTGAAGAAGAGGTTTTCTTTTTTTTCCACAGAAAACAAGACCCTGTAGATTTATTCCTGCTTAATGAGAATAAAGCTTGATAGAGAAAGACCCCCTGAAAAGTCTCCAATGGAAACAGATGGCCCACTGTTGAAGTACCTCTGTTGAAGTTTCTTCTGAACTCTGACTCAAAAAACTACTTCAAGGAGACTGGCTGAGATTACTCAGCCTTAGAAACTACTCCACTGAAGACTTGTTTATAATCCTAAATTTTTCTTTGGGTCCCCATTGCCAGTACCCTTATTCAGTAGGAAGTAGTCTAGAGAATTATGCCCGTTATGCCCACATCCCCTCTCTCTAAAAAAAAAAAAAAATGGATTATGGATATTGTCTTTGTAGTGTTTGTTTCAAGCTGTTATATATAATGGTAAAGAAAAAAAAAGAGCTATACAATGGAAATTAGATTTGGAGTTCTTGTTTTAAAAAGAAAAAAAGGGGGAAATATTTTCTGGTACATTGTGAATATTTTTCTCTCCTACTGGTTGAATAGAAAGCTGATTGGCTAGAAGGAAGACAGAAAGAATGGGCAGGACGAGCAGACTAAGAAAACTCTGCAAATGGGAATAACAGAGCAGAGATGCCAGAGAGATGTCAGAGAGACACAAGGAGAAGCTAGCAGACACAGAGGAAAGAAGTTGAAATGCTGCCGAGAAAAGATACTGAGCCACATGACTGAACAAAACCAGAATCATGGATTACTTTAAGAGCAACGGTTAGCTAGAAATATGCCAGAGCTACAGGCTAATCAGCATAAAATTAATACAAGCTTCTGTATGTTTCCTTGTAACTTTGGGACTGATGGTTCAGATCTTGGGGCTAGTCAAGGCTAGAAACTTCTTAATACTACCTTTTTAAACATTTTCATTTAGTGTGTACGTGTGTGTGTGTGTGTGTGTGTGTGTATGTGTGTGTGTGTGTGTGTGTGTGTGTGTGCATGTGTTCAGCACAAGACAGATCACTTTATAGAAAAACTTTCACAAGTCAGGTCCCTCCTACCATCATGTAAGTCTTGATGATTAAACTCAGATAGCCCATCTCAACAGCAGACACTCTTTCCCCCTGACCCATCTTGCTGGCCCATTTCATTTACTTACATATTTTATTAGTTTTTTTCTGAATGTTGATAAGAATTAGTTTAAAGAAAGTGGATATATTCTGCCTTACAGATTCAGTGGCTACATTTCATTTTGTTAGGGAAGTCATGGCCACAGAAGAAGAAGGCTGGCTGATCACATTAAACCCATAGTCAGGAATCAGAGAGTAACAAAGAAGTAGGGCCAGGCTATAAAATCTGAAGACCTTCCCCAAGTGACCCACTATTGACAGCAGGAATTAATCCCCTATTATTCCTCTCCAAACAGTACAACAGTCTGAATATCAGGTGTTCAAATTCATGATCCTATAAGGATTCTTTCATATTTCAACTTGCTGTCCAGCAATTTCCTCCATCCAGAATCATTCTACCTTGGAGGGATGCTTATTGAGACCAGGTAAGATCTAAAGAGAGAACCTTCAATAAGCAGAAAGTAAATACCTCACATACCAAAAAATTCCCCAAATTTAGCAGATTCACAAGGTTCTACAACCCTGTGGTTATGTAAGCAGCCAAAACTAATGAGGAGATCAAACTTTCTGCTCTGTCAAGCTGTCTCTACACTTGTATGCGTAACAGAGCTTCAGAGTCCAGCTCTCAGGAGTCATCACTCCTGCTTCTCTGGGCTCTTAGTGATAGAGTTTTGACCCTTCCATCTTGGCTCCCCAAGTTGGACTTAAGTGGTGTCATTAATTTTTTCATGGTTTGTTCTCTGAGTTGAGTAGTCATTTTTTTTAAAAAAAAAACTTTATTTATTTATTTATTTGCCTTGGTGTTTTGCCTGGAACTGGAACTACAGACAGTTGTTAGCTGCCAAGTGGGTGCTGGGAATCGAACCCGGGTCCTCTGGAAGAGCAGACAGTGCTCTTAACCGCTGAGCCATCTCTCTAGCCCCGAGTAGTCATTTTTTTTAGATCATACCAGGAATAGTTGACACAACAAACCACAACTCATGGTTTGATAGTTCCATAGGCCTTCAAAATAAGAGCTATAAAAGCAATAAAATGGCTTGCACAGCAGGCACTAATCCTGGAGTTCTCCCTGCTGCTTTTCCCAACTCAAGTTTAGATACCTCCAGAAGCACATAGGAATGGAGGAAACAAGAAAGAATGAAGAGTGAGGTGGTAGGAGATAGGAAATGGAAGCAACAGTTCTTAATTGTGGGACCCTCTTACAAGCACTGCTTTATTGGAGAGCTGCTGTGGGAGCCCTGATGTTTAATTTCCTGTCATTATTGAGAAGTATATTTAACAGATGCAGGCTCAATTAACATAGTTTAGTGAGGATAATATTTATATGGTCTCTTTTAACATATAAGAGTAGCAAGAATAAATGATCAAGCCTTTGGTTAAAGCAAATATTCCAAGCTAATCTTCCAATCAAGGAACAATTCCAAGTATAGATTATTTATATTTGCTCATACTGTTTTATTCTTTAGTTGGAAATCTTGTCATACTTCTGCTTAGAGTCTAAATAGGACACAGGAAAGGGATGACTTTTGCTTGAAGAGTGTATCTGCATAACTCAAATACTGCTTTGCACCAGGTGCACATGGAATGTGTGTGTGTGTGTGTGTGTGTGTGTGTGTGTGTGTGTGTGTGTGTGTGTAGAAATAGGGACATTATGTGAAAGCTCTTTTCCCTTAAAGTAGGAGATCGATAGATGCAAATGGTTACTAAGTAGATAGTTAGGCCTGCCATCTTGCTGGTTGTTCAATGGAAGTCTTCTGGTATCCTCAGCTAAATCCTTATGTTAATGCTAAACAGTGTACAGGAATCATGCATTATCTTCAATACTTTTCAACATCTCTAGTTTATAACACTCACATCTTAATTATCATAATTCCTTTGAAATAACACACTAAACTTTGCAAGAAAACATGAATTATATCCCAGCTCTTTTTAAAGGAGAGGAATCTTAAGTTAGGCAGACATTAATTCCAGTTCTAAATGACATTGCTTATTAACTCTAAGACTGGTGCCAGTTTTTTTTTTTTAATTTCTTCTCTCCATTAGTTTGACTTATCTATAAAAATGAAGATAGTAAAGCATTTCCTTATAAGGTTATTAAAGTTTAAAGATAGGGTTAGTCTCAGTAAGTAAAGCATGACAACTTGAGCTCAGCACCCACATAAATAAGTAGGTTCTTCAGTGTTACCCAATTGCTGGTTGGAGACACACAGCAGAGACATCATAATAGAATTGTGTGGAGAAGTAAGTGAGGAGGACTCAGACATACCTCTGTCTTTCACAAGCAAACCTACTAGATATATACACATGAATTCATACAAATACACTGTGGTAGTTTAAATAGGTATGCCTCTCATAGATTTGTGTGTTTGAATGCGTGGTCCATAGGGAATGGCATTATTGGAATATATGGCCCTATTGGCATAGGTAGGCATTGTTGGAAGAAGTGTATCACTGTGGGGTGGACTTTGAGTTCTTAGGTGTTCAAGCTAAGACCAGTATGGCAAACTGTCTCTTTCTCCTGTGTGGTAATATATTTTATATGCAATAGATTCAACCTGGAATAGCAGAGAAGAGAATCACCCACTGTCAAGCCATGAAGTCCATAGAGTGGTAACTGACACCTTTAATCTCAGCACAGTGATGGCAAAGTGGTAATTTATGCCTTTATTCCGAGCATGGGAATGACCAGTGGTGACCTATGCCTTTAGTGCCATAACTCAGGAAACAGAGATCTGTTTCTGTGAGTTTAAGACCTAACAACTAAACAAGTTCTCACACCTTTACTCCTAACTCTAGAATTATAATGCAAAGTTAAACCCAGAAATAAAACAACTAGGCTGAGAAGATACTTAAGGCAGGTGTAGGCAGACATTCAGGTATTCTGTACAAGCAACCAGCTAGATGGAGGGCTCTGGAAGATAGCTTTAACCCTGTTAGGCCTGAGAAGTTGGCTCTGAGAACTGACTGTGGTCTGTTTACTCTCTCTGATATTCCAACTTTTCCCCAATATCTGGCTTTGAGTTTTCATTTAATACCACCTGGAATTTGTGCTTTATTCCTTCCTACATATCAAGATGTAGAACTCTTAGTTCCTTTCCCAGCACCATGTTGCCTTGCACACTGCCATGTCTAGCCATGAAAATGAACTAAACCTCTGTCCCTATAAGCCAACACCAATAAAATGTTTTCTTTTATAAGAGCTTCCATGGTCATGGTTTCAATCTACAGAAACAATAAGACACATTTTTAAATTTAGAACTGAAACATAATTGTATACCTCTTTAATAACCGCTTTAAACTTTTTATTTAAATAAAACTACAAAAAATTATACTTGCTAAGGATTTAATTTAAACATGAATTAATTTCAATATGTTCAAAGCAGGTCACATGTATTCAAATCTGCAAACCTTAGTCATTTATATGTGGAGAAAATATCTAAGTCTTTTCTTGACTCTTTCTGAACTACTATGACATTTTCATGTAATGACATTCTACCCTGATGGCATACTGGAACATCTTCTTTCTGCATAAATGGGCCTCATACCTATGTATCTGCCCTTTTTCTCCTTCCCTTCACTATCTTCAACCATTGTCCTACTCTCAGTTGATGGAGCCAACGTGTTTGACTTTGTTCACGTGACTCATATCATCATAAATTTTCATATAGGTTATTTCCATTTTATGATTCTTGTAAATAGTGCCATAAATCTGAAAATATGGATATGTTAGAATTTCTTTGCATACACACTCAGTAGCCAGATTGGTATATCACATCTTCAAGTTTTTGAGAGACCTTCAAGTTGTTCTTCACAACACCTATACTAATGTATAATGGTAGCCTCCAAATACAAAGTTCTTTCTGCTTTCATTTCTGTCCATACAGGTTGCCTTTGGAATTCTTCATAATAAGATGAAGTGATAGCTCACTGTGGTTTTAATTAGGATTTCTCTGAATTTGTTAAGCATTTTTCCACATGCCTGTTAGTCATAAGCATGTTTGCCTTTTACAAATATCTGTTTAAATCTGCTATTGATAATCAGCTGGCTAGAGAGACATTGGAAAACTTTTAGGACGTCTTTTTTCCATTTATTTCTGTGTCTATTCATTTAAAATTATGCCGTATTGATGACTCTAGCTTTGACCCATAACTCAGCATCAAGTTTTCTTGTCCTTGCTTTTGTTCAGTTTGCTCTCTGTAGCCTTATACAAATACATGCATACATACATACATGCAACACCAATATTTACTATCTGATTTTGGAGTGTTATTACTGCTTTGTCTGTTTTTATGGTTCTATCCAAATTGTAGGACTATATTTTCAACTTCTATGAAGAATATCATGAATATTTAATGAGTATTTCTTAAAGTTGTTTATTTCTTTTAGCAGACAATATTTACTTTAATAATATTGATGCTACTACTTCATAAAACAGAATACAGGGTGCCATTCTATTGCATGTGCATATATTTTTAGGTGTTTGATGTATGCATTTATGTGTATAAGAGTGTGTGTCTTATGATACATCATTTCTCATCCACTATCTTCATCATTATTCCTGATTTTAATTTATTTACTGAATTATTCCTAGGTTTTCCATTGTTGTTACTATGAATGGATTTTTTCATGATTTTTCTTTTACATATGCTATTGACATATAAAATGAAAACACTCAAAAAATAAAAAAGAAAACACTCTTGATTTTTAATATTTATTTTTCAAGAAAAAAGTCTTTTCATCCATGTATCTCCTTGTTCCAACACCCTTCTGCCTCCACCCCTCCTGATTAGCCTTCAGGCTCCCTCATCCCCAACCCACCATCCCTTCCAGAGAAAGGGCAGGAGGTCCCAAGACACATTAGCTCAACATCCATTCCAGGCTAGTCTTATTTCCTCATCCTAATATCAAGACTGGGTTAAATGTTCCTCTGGAGGGAATGGGCTCCAAGGGGCCAGTCTATGCACAGGAACACAGTCTGAATCCTGCCCTCTTAAGGCCCACATACTGCCCACGCCAATGGACAGTTGCCTATCATTGGAGGATTTAGTTCGTTTTTCAGATGGTTCCCAGGTGGTTGTTTTTGATTCAGTGAGCTCCCCAGAGCTCCATCCAGCCATCATTGTGAGAATTTTCTTCATCATTCCAATCACCTTCCTCATATAGAGTTCCCTCCCCCGGTGTCAGCTGGATCAGGGACTTAGCCCAGAACTCAGCCATGTATCACTGCCTCTACCTCTATTCATTGTTGGATATAAGTTCTATGATGGCACATAGAGTGGTTATTCATTTGATTATGGGGGAAGTCCTGTTTAGGCAACACCTTTGCTATTGGTTGGAGACCTAGCCAGGACCATCCTGTGACTTCTTGGAGGTTTCCCTAACACCCAGTCTTTTGTCAACCCTTCATAGGCTTCCTCTATTCAGATCTGCATCTATTTTGTTTTTTATCTTATTCCTTGTTGTTCCTCTCGCTCAATCCTCTCATTCTCTCCTGATTTGTTCCTCTTCTTGGTTGTAACCCCTTATGCTCCCAATTAGCTAAGGAGATCTTCTCCATTTTCTCTTCCTAGATGTCTTCCTTCTAGATGTCTCTCTTAAGTTCCTTCAGATCCCAAGCTGCTCAGTGGTTGTGAGTTGCAGTTTGGATGTTCTTTACTTTTTGTTTAAAGTCCACTGATGAGCAGTGTACATCCCCTGCTTATCCTTCTCTGTTTGTGATAATTCACTCAGGAGGATATACTCCAAATGCATCCACTTGTGTATAAACTTCAGAATATCATTTTCCCCCACTGAGAATTACTCCTTAGTGTAGATGTACCACAGTTTGTTAATCCATTCTTCAGTTGAGGGGCATCTAGGTTATTTAGAGGTTCTTGCTATTATGAATAATGCTGCTATGAACACAGTTGAGCTAATATGTTTGGGATGTGAATGCATGTCTTCAGGGTATATACCCAATAGTGGTATTGCTGGGTCCTTGGTCAGATTGATTCCCAGTTTTCTGAGAATTCTCCATACTGCATTCCAGAGTGGCTGAACAAGTTTACACTCCCACCAACAATGGAAGATTGTTTCCCTTGCTTTGCATCCTCTCCAGCATAGGCTGTCATCTGTGTTTTTAATCTTAGCCATTCTGACAGATGTAAGGTAGTATCTCAAAGTTGTATTGATTTGCATTTCTCTGATGGCTAAAGATGTTGAACACTTCTTCAAGTGTCTTTCATCCATTTGTAATTCTTCTGCTGAGAATTCCGTTTTTAGTTCTGAACCCTATTTTTAGTTGGGTTATTTAGGGTTTTGGGCTCTAGTTTCTTGAGTGATCTATATATTTTAGAGATCAGTCCTCTGTCACTTATAGGGTTGGTGAAAAATCTTTTCCCATTCTGTAGGCTGTCATTTTGTCTTATTGACTGTGTCCTTGGCCTTATAGAAGCATCTCAGTTTCAGGAGGTCCCATTAATTGATTGCTGTTCTTAGCATCTGTGCTGCTGGTATTATATTTAGGAAGTAGTCACCTGTGCAAATGCGTTGGAGGGTGTTTCCCACTTTATTTTCTATTAGGTTCAGTGTGGCTGGGTTTATGTTGAGGTCTTTGATCCACTTGGATTTGAGTTTTGTGCAGGGTGATAGGTTTGGATCTCTTTGCATTTTTCTACACATTACCTTCGAGTTATGCCAACACCATTTGTTGAAGATACTATCTTTTTTCCATTGAATATTATTGACCTTTTTGCTAAAAATTAAGTGTTCATAGGTCTGTGGGTTAATGTTAGGGTCTCATATTTGATTCCATTGATCCACAAGTCTGTTTTTATGCCAGTACCAGGCTGTTATTACTATGGTGATGCCTCCTGAGGTTCTTTTGTTGAGCAAAATTATTTTGGCAATCCTGACTTTCCTGCTATTCCAAATGAAATTGAGTATTGTTTTTTCAATGTCTGTAAAAAATTCTGATGGGATTTTAATGGGAAGTACGTTGAATTGTTAGATTGCTTTTGGTAGAATTGCCATTTTTTCTATGTTGATCCTCCATTTCCAGGAACATGGGAGATCTTTTCATTTTCTGATAACTTCTTCAATTTTTTTCTTCAGCGATTTAAAGTTCTTGTCAAACTGTTTTGGTTATAGTTACACCAAGGTTTTTAATGCTATTTGCAGTTATTATAAAGGGTGATGTTTCTCTAATTTATTTTTCAACCCTTTTATCTTTAGTGTATAGAAGGGCTTCTGATTTTTTGAGTTAATCTTGTATCCTGGTACATTGCTCAAGGTGTTTATCAGCTGTAGGAGTTCCCTGATAGAGCTTTGTGGGTCACTTATGTATACAATCCTATCACATTCAAATAAAGATAGTTTCACTGCTTCTTTTCCAGTTTGTATCCCCTTAATGATTTAGCTAAAACTTTGAGAACTCTATTGAATAGATAAGTGAAGGCAGGGAAGCCTTGTCTAGTTCCTGATTTTAGTGAGAATGCTTCCATCTCTCCATTTAGTTTGATGTTGGCTGTTGGCTTCTTGTAAATGGCCTTTATTATGTTTAGGTATTTTCCCTGTATTCTTTATCTCTCCAAGACTTTTATCATAAAGAAATGTTGATTTGTGGCAAAGGCTTTTTTAACATCTAAAAAGATAATCATGTGTTTTTTCCCTTCAATTTGTTAATATGATGGATAACATTTACAGTTTTCCATATGTTGGATCATTCCTGCATTTCTGCATTTCTGCATAAAGCCTACTTGTTTCTCTTGGCTGACATTCTTTATATGTTGTTGTATTTGGTTTGCCAGAATTTTGTTGAGTTTTTTGCATCAGTGTTCATGAGGGAAATTGATCTATAATTCTCGTTGTTAGTTACATCTATGTGTGGCTCAGGTATCAAAGTGATTATGGCCTCATAAAAAGAGTTTGACAGTGTTCCTTCAATTTCTATTATACAGAACAGTTCACTGAGTACTGGTATCAGTTATTCTTTGGATGTTTGGTAGAATATCTATCTACCAATCCAGTGCTTCAGAGAGCATTAGAGGGAAAACTCCAACCTAAGGACCCGAGATACACCCATGAAACCATAAACAATAAATAATCCCATAGAAGAATACTCCAAATAAAGAAAATACAAACAAGTTACCACCAAAAATGGCAGGAAATATCAATCAGTGGTCATTAATATCAATGGACTCAACTCTCCTATAAAATGACACACACTAACAAGATGGATACAACAACAGAAGCCTTCCTTCTGTTGCCTACAAGAAACACACCTCAACCACAAAGACAGATACAGGCATAGAATAAAGGTTGGGAAAAGATTTTCCAGTCAAATGGTCCTAAGAAATAAGCTGGGGTTCCCATCCTAATATCTAACAAATTAGACTTTAAGCTGAAAGCAATTGAAAGGGACCAAGATGGTCATTATTTATTCATCACAGGAAAAATTGGTCAAGAGGAGATTTCTTTTCTTTTTCCTTCTTTATTTATTTTGTATTTATCAAAAGAACAGTAAAATCAATTTAAAATGCTGAAAAGTTAACAAGAACTATAAAGAAGATAAAAATAATAAGCATGACTTATCAAGGGTGATAATGCAAATAAGATTGCTACACATATATTTACTTTGTGTTCAGCTTTCCCTCTGATTTTTTTTTCCATCCCTGTATATCCTTATTCAAGGTCCCTTCCCCCTCCCACCACATCAGGTCATTTTTCTTCTCCGCAACTCCCCATCACCTCCCTGGGCAGGGAGCAGACAGTCCTATGGTCCCACTGACCCAATAATGCTTGGAACAGTCTCCACTCCTGGCCAAATCCAGTTTTGTCCCCCCTCCCTCAAGAGTGAGTCAGGTGTTCCTATAGTTGGAGTGGGGTCCGAAGGGTCAGTCCAGGGTGTTTCTGATCCCAAGCTGTTCAGTGGTTGTAGTTTGCCGCTTGGGCATGCTTGGCTTTTTTTCTTGTTTGTTTGTTTAGAGACCACTAATGAGTGAGTACATCCCCTGCTTATCTTTCTGAGATTGAGATACCTCAATCAGGAGGATATTCTCCAAATCCATCCATTTGCCTGCAAATTTTAGGATATCATTTTTTCTTACTGCTGAGTAGTATTCCATTGTGTAGATGTACCATAGTTTGTTAATCCATTCTTCAGTTGAGGGACATCTAGGTTGTTTCCAGGTTCTTGCTATTACAAATAATGCTGCTATGAACATAGTTGAGCTAATACCTCTGGAGTGTGAATGTGCCTCTTTAGGGTATACACCCAGAAGTGGTATTGCTGGGTCCTTGGGGAGATTATTCTCAGTTTTCTGAGAAACCGCCATATTGCATTCCAAAGTGGCTGAACAAGCTTACACTCCCACCAACAATGGAGGAGTGTTACCCTTGTTCCACATCCTCTCCAACATAGGCTGTCATCTGTGCCTTTTATCTTAGCTAATCTAACAGGTGTTAGGTGGTATCTCAAAGTTGTTTTGATTTGCATTTCTCTGATGGCTAAAGATGAAGAGCACTTTTTCAGGTGCCTTTCAGCCATTTGTAGTTCCTCTGCTGAGAATTCCCTTTTTAGATCTGTACCCCATTTTTTGATAGGGTTATTCAAGGTTTTGGGCTCTAAATTCTTGAGCTCTTTCTATACCTTAGAGATCAGTCCTCTATCACTTGTAGGATTGGTGAAAAATATTTTCCCATTCTGTAGGCTGTCGTTTTGTCCTATTGACAGTGTACTTGGCTTTGCAGAAGCTTCCCAGCTTCAGGAGATCCCACTTATTGATTGTTGGTCTTAGTGTCTGTGCCACTGGTGTTATATTTAGGAAGTGGTCGCCTGTGCCAATTTGTAGAAGTGTATTTCCCACTTTCTTTTCTATCAAGTTCAAAGTGGCTGGGTTTAAGTTGAGGTCTTTGATCCACTTGGATTTGAGTTTTCTGCAGGGTGACAGGCTCGGATCTATTTGCATTTTTCTACACACTTCCATCTACCTATGCCAACACCATTTGTTAAATATACTATCTTTTTTCCATTGAATGTTTTGGGCCTCTTTGTCAAAGATCAAGTGTTCATAGATTTTTGGGTTAATGTCTGGATCCTCAATTCTATTCCATTAGTACACAAGTCTGTTTTTATGCCAGTACCAGGCTGTTTTTATTACTGTAGCTCTATAGTATAGCTTGAAGTCAGGGATGGTGATACCTCCTGAGGCTCTTTTGTTGAGTAAAACTGTTTTGGCAATCCTGGCTTTCCTGTTATTCCAAATGAAATTGAGTATTGTTCTTTCAAGGTTCAAAAAATATTGTGTGGGGATTTTGATGGGCAGTGCATTGAATCTGTAGATTGCCTTTGGTAGAATTGCCATTTTTACTATGTTGATCCTACCAATCCAGGAACATGGGCGAGATTTCCATTTTCTGATATCCTCTTCAATTTCTTTCTCCAGTGATTTAAAATTTTTGTCAAATAGGTCTGTTACTTCTTTGGTTATAGTTACTCCAAGGTATTTAATACTATTTGCAGCTTTTATGAAGGGTAATGTTTCCCTTATTTCTTTTTCAGTTCTTCTATCGTTAGTGTATAGAAGGGCTACTGATTTCTTTGAGTTAATCTTGCATCCTGCTACATTGCTGAAGGTGTTTATCAGCTGTAGCAGTTCCTTGGAAGAATTTTGTGGGTCACTTATGTATACAACCATATCATCTGCAAATAGAGTTAGCTTCACTTCTTCTTTTCCAATTTGTACCCCCTTAATCTCAAAAGGAGATTTCAATCCTGAATATTTATGCCCCTAATATAAGGGCACCTACCTATGTAAAAGAAACACTGCTAAAGCTCGAATCCCACATCAATTCTCACACCCTAATAGTGAGAAAATTCAGTACCCCACTTTCAACCCTAGATAGGTCAACCAGACAGAGACTCAACAGAGAAATAAGGAGTCTAAAAGAGGTTATGATGCAAATGGATTTCATAGATATCTACAGAAGCTTTCATGCAAATGCAAAGGAATATACATTTTTCTCAGCTCCTCATGGAACTTTCTCCAAAATTTACCACATAATTGGTCATAAAGCAAATGTCAACAGATACAAAAAATGAAAATAATCCCTTGTAACATATCAGACCATCATGGCCTAAAGTTAGAGTTCAACAACATCAAAAATCAAAAAAAGCCTACCAACTTATGGAAACTAAACATCACTCAGCTGAACCATCTCTGGGTCAAGGAAGAAATTAAGAAAGAAATCAAAGTCTTCGTAGAATTTAATGAAAATGAATCCACAATGTACCCTAACTTGTGGGACACAATGAAAGCAGTCTTAAGAGGAAAATTCATAGCACTTGATGCCTACATGAAAAGCCTAGAGAAATCCCACACTAGAGACCTAACAGCTCAGCTGAAAGCCTTAGAACAGTTAAAAGCAAACTCACCTCGAAGGAGTAGACAGCAGGAAATATTCTAACTTAGAGCTGAAATCAATACAATTGAAACAAAAAGAACAATATAAAGAATCGGTGAATCTAAGAGCTGGTTCTTTGAGAAAGTCAACACAATAGATAAGCCCTTAGCCAAACTAATCATAAAACAGAGAGAGAGTGTTCAAATCAACAAAATCAGAAAAGAAAAGGGGGACATAACAACAGACCCCCAGGAAATCCAGAGGATAGTTATTGTTTAAATCTGATTTTGTTAAGAAATATCTTGCTTACTCCTTCTATAGTGATTGATAGCTTTCCTGAGTATAGTAGTCTGGGTTGACTGCCATGCTCTTTTTGTGTCAGTATAACTTCTGACCAAGCCCTTCTTGCTTTCACTGTTTCCAATAAATAGTCTGGTGTTATTCTGATGGGTCTGCCTTTATAGGTAAGTTTGCCCTTTTCCTTTGCTGCTATTAATATTTTTTCTTTGTTCTGTATGTTTTGTGGCTTGATTATTGTGTGGCAATCAGACTTTTTTGGTGCGGTCTAATCTATTTGGTGTTTTGTAAGCTTCTTATATCTTTATAGGCATTTTCTTCTTTAGGTTGGGAAAATTTTCTTCTACGATTTTATTGAATATATTATCTGTGCCTTTGAACAGGTATTCTCCTTTTTCTATTTCTATTATTCTCAGGTTTGGTCCCTTCATTATGTCCGAAATTTCCTGGGTATTTTGTGCTATGGCTTTTTTGGTTTTAGTCTTTTCTTTGACTAATGTATCTATTTCTATTATTGTATCTTTACTCCAGAGATTCTCTTTCATCTCTTAGAATCTGTTGGTTATGCTTGCATCTGTAGTTCCAGATTATTTCTTCAGATTTTCTATTTCCACCTTTCCCTCATTTTTTGCCTTTTTTATTGCTTGTATTTCAATTTTTTGTTCCTGATATGTTTCTTTCATTTGTTGGTTTTTCTTTTCTTGTTTTTTGTTTTGTTTTGTTTTTTGTTTTTGTTTTTGCTGTTGTTTTTTCTAGTCCCTTCCAATTTTTTGTTTGTATTTTCTTCTATTTAAAATTTTTTAAAATTTTATTTATTTGCCTTGGTGTTTTCCTGCATGTGTGTCTGTGAATGGTGGAGCATCCCCTGGAATTGGAACTAGAGACAGTTGTGAGCTGCCATATGAGTGCTGGGAATTGAACCTTGGTCTTCTGGAAGAGCAATCAGTGCTCTTAACCACTGAGCCATCTCTGTGTCCTTCTTCTATTTCTTTAAGGAAATATTTATATCCTCTTTTAAGGATTCTATAATCTTCATAAAGATGTTTTTAATGTTGCTTCTTTCTGTTTTGTTTTCATTGCTCTGTTCAGGTCTTAGTGTTGTAGAGTCACCAGTTTCTTCTGGTGGTGCCTGTTGTTCTTTATATTGTTATATGTATTCATGCACTGGCATCTACCCATTGCTTCCTTGGTTCTCTCTTACTCAGCTCTTAGTTGGTTCTTAGTCAGTTTTAGGTCCAGGGGTTGTGTGTCTCCTGTCTTCCCTGGACACTGGATCTGCATGGTCTCTTACTCTATTGTGTACACAGGGTCTGCATGGTATGAAAATATCCATCTGTGATGATGAACTTACTTTGGAGGCAAGGTTTGGCTGTGGGATGCCCCTTCAGCTCTGTGTTTCTGGGGATTCCTGGGGAAGGTTTCTTCCAACATTTTTTGGTTCAAGACAGGACTGCATGTGAGGGCAGAGCTGGGGCTGTGTCCCTGGCTTACAGAGGAGGTCTTCGTGTGGCCTAGGAGTTGGAGTTTGCTCACCTCTTACACTGCTCTGGACATGGGTTTAGCACGGTCTGAAGATCTCCATCTGTGATCCACTCCTGATTTTTTTATACTGATTTTGTTCCCTGAAACCTTGTTGAACTCATTTATTAGTTCTAACATGTCTTTTCCAGCAATCACTTCAGGATTTATGCTTCAAAATACTATGTGCATATAAAAGATAAAAGTATAGCTATCTTCCTTTTCATGAACTATGATATGAGCAACTATAGAAATATGAATATTCAAGAGAGAAAAAGAAAACAGAGAAAGTATTAACAGACTCTTTTCTGTCCATAGCAAATTAGGTTATCATATGTATCCAGAATTAGAAGATTTTTCTTAACCAATTTTATGTGAAATGCAAAAGTAAGCAATTATATTACCTTAGAGTACTTATTTTGACATCATTATTCTTTTTTCCCTCTTAATATTTTAAGGGTGGGGAAGAGAAAGAATTTATCTTAAATTTTTTTAATATGTATCAAGCATATGTTTTCTCTCCATAACACATGTACTTGAGGCTTCTTTTTACACTTTTATTGAAAGAGAAGTACTAGAAAAGTATCTAATCTTATTTTTCTGTTGACTTATTTAGAATAAAAATTAGTTATCTAATAAGTAATTAGAAAAATTAAAAATACTTTTAGAGGTATTCTGAAACTTTCAAATCTTTTAGTGTTTCTGTGTATAAATCCCAAAATCTTTTACACACATTATCACATATCTGCATTTCTGTGATTTGACTTTGACAATAACATATAATGAAAAATGAAGGCAGTTTAAGGAAAGTTAAAATATAGCATACTTTTACTGTTTAGACATTCATCTGGGCCATTGTGAACATCAGTGTGTGTTGAGTTGATGATGCTGTCCTGTTTTATGTGAATAATTTTAATGTCGATCACATTCTAGATAAATGCTATTTATCAGAGCTTTGTGGGGGATAAAAGCATCTTTGCCATTGTTCTCCAGATTAGAAACCTTAAGTCACATGTTTGTGTTGGTCCCATGAATATACATGACCAGCAGGACAAAGCTGAGGATTATTACTTCAATCAAGTTTTAAGCAGGTTTTTAAGATTTTATATTTGTCAGCAGAGGTCTAGAGTCAACTTTATTTCAGTCTTTTCTCATATTAAGCCAATGGGGATTGTATGAGGAAAGTTTCTGATGAAATTTACCATTTATTAAAATGTAGAGAAGTAGAAAAGTATTGGATTAACAAATGCAGTTCCTATATATACCACCAAATGAATAAAACCATTGTTTATAAAATCATGAAGTGAATTAGTATTTTTCCTTACCATTGCTATGCCCCAAACTGTACAAGAATCAGGGGAAACAAATTCAAGTGTGAGTCTGAAGCTCAATCTAGGAAGCATAATGGTTAGGGAAGAAGGTAACAGAAATTTAAGAGAAACACAATTATAAGTAAAATAGCAAACACTATCCTCTTGGCTATTGGAAAGCAGAGATAAAAATATTAATGTCGGTCCAAATTAGTATGGCATGGTCCTACTGGCCAAGGATTGGTAACAACTCAAACATTCAGAATAAGCAGAGTTATTTTAAACAATTTAATCATTATCTGGTTAGCTGTTAATAAAATCTTTTCTGAGTTGTGCCATTTATCACCCACATTTATGTATATTTTACAATGAAAAGTAAAATACTATTTTGGTGAAGTTTATGTGTCATAAATACATATTTCATAAATAAGATGCTATCTTGTCAAATATACTATGGATATAAAAATCAATACAGAAATGAAAGCATTTACATTTGTATACTTTTAACATACTGAGGCAACTACACTAGGTCATGTATTTTTTCACAAATTTCCTGAGACATTTTACATACTACTCACTACCAACTTTGAATGCAACATGTTTCTGTTTGTTTGTTTATTTATGTGTTTGTTTAATTTCTAGGGGTTTGAAACCATGCCAACATCCAGATTTGAATTGAATTTGAAATTTACCTTTCTAAATATTTATCTACAGCCTGCCAATGACTTTGACCCCCAGTATCCCAGGCTAGAAAGGCAATAATCAGGCTTCTGTAAATAAATCACTTTGGAGGATTCATTATGTTTCAGAAGTCACCCTTGGCATTTGCTACATGTCCTCTAGTTAACTCAGAGTATTTGCTGTAACTAAGAATTGCTATGAGATCATGGGGAAAAGGCAGTGACTTGGGGAGCCCTGAATTAGGATCACAGTTGGTGCAACTTGCTTTTCAAGCTTGCAAAATGGCAGTAAACTCAACTTTAGAGCTGGTCTTTTCCACCCCACGAAGAGGGCTACATTTGCAAAGAAAGGGCTGTATTTGAAATGCTGTCTTCTTTCCTCATAGCAGCCGCAGCAATTCTCATCATGCTGTGCCAATACATGAGAACAAATAGAAACAGAAGCGAAACAATAGTTTCCTGGTGGTTGTGCGGTTTCCTCAGCATGAACCTTACACTTTCTTTGACAAAATCTTTTAAAAAGCATTGATTATCCATACTCCCACACATGCATGAAAAGTCAAGGACCACTTGCAAAAGAATAGCGATTTAAAGATCACTTGGGATTAATTTTTTCTCTTTTCTTTTTTTCCCCTTTCACTGATAAATAAAAGCATTTAAGATATCTGAAATCAGTGTGGCCTGCTGTGAGTTTCTTTGCATTATTTTCCCTTAATCTTTTTTGGGAATAAGGAGAAAGTCATGATTAGTGATTTGTGATTTTGGTCCATTCTGCTTAGTGAGGATTTAAGCTGTAATTTCTTCCATTATGAATTAAATGCCATGGTTCATTAGAGTGGAGTTAGCTCAGTCCATTCCACTTTATAACTATTTTTCCAATATTAAACACTTGCTTTAGCATTTATTAACTTGGCATCAGGATGCCCCAAGTGTATTTCTTTTCAGTTAAAGAGAATAATATCAGAACATAAGTTTTCTAGTTGCATGATGTTTGAGGAAGCTGGCATGAGCTGAAGAAAAGGAATTGCCCCATCTACTTTTTACAGTTGAGAAATTGTGGTACTTGATGTTAGGAATTAGCTGACATCAAAAGGCATATTTTTGTTTATAAATATTTGGCACGTATATAAATCTGTTCTACTTCTCAATCAGTTGCTAATTTTAAGCAAACATGTATTATTTTCAAATGTATGTGTTAAACCTTGTACTGAATCAAGGTTACCAGAAAAAATAGCAGCACCAGTCAGCATGTCAACATGATGAGAGAAATTTCATAGGCTCTGTTCCTAGATGAAGAGGTACAGGCAAGTAATGGATGCTGAGAGATGGAGATTTAATCCTTTTCAAGGAAAAACATCCCTGGTAGGCTACTCAATCCCAAGAGGTCAGTCCTAATCACACACACACACACACACACACACACCCCACACACAAATCAATACTAAGTAGACTCAATGAGATTTATTTATATATGTAGATTTTATATAAAATATAGATGTATACCTATGAAATGATAATAAAAGACGAATATATTATAACATACACACAAATTTGTGTATATATAAAACAGTAATAATTATAGGTGGACATATTTACATTTATTATAGACAAATTAGTGTATATAAAAGAATAGTAAATGAATAAAAATGACAGGAACAATAGTATGAAGTGCAGGAGAAGTTTAGGTGGAATAAGTAGAAATGATGTAAAAATGTATAAAATTATCAACAATATAAATTAAAAACCTATTGCACTGTAAGTTTTACAATTGTGACAGAAGCATTTTTAATTTTTATTATACATAGTTTAAAGTCAGCTCTTCTATTAAGCGAGGTACCCATATATGATCTTTAAGTATCATTTAAATAAAAATAGTACAAAATAATTTAAAATGTAATAAAATGGCATTCTTTTGAAAAAACTATATATGAGAAAAGACTTTTAAAAGTTTTAATTGATACATTATTTATGACATGTTACTTGATTACAAGCTTTTTAATATATGTAATAAAATGAATAATAGCCTAAAGAAATATAACTAAAGTGTTACCTATTGTTTCAAGTTGCTTTAATAGTCTTCAATAGTTATTTTTTATAATGATTTAAATAAATAAACAACCAGTTGAAGATTTATCTTGCTGATAAAATTAGGAGTATGTGCGAATATAATGAACCAAAACTAAAAATAGAAAATTGAGATTTAGACATAGTTTCTCCATAGAGGTCATATGGAAGTTCAAATAAAAACGGCCTTGTGGGACAAGATTTTTACCAATGCTACAAGTGACAGAGGATCGATCTCTAAAATATATGAAGAACTCATGAAACAAGAACCCCAAACCCTAAATAAGCAAATTAAAAATGAGGTTCAGAAATAAAAAGGGAATTCTCAGCAGAAGAATTACAAATGGCTGAAAGGCATTTGAAGATGTGCTCAACATCTTTAGCCATAAGAGAAATGCAAATCAAAACAACTTTGAGATACCACCTTACACCTGTCAGAATGGCTAAGATTAAAAACACACATGAGAGCCTATGCTGGAGAGGATGCAGAGCAAGGAAAACACTCTTCCATTGTTGGTGGGAGTGTAAACTTGTTCAGCCACTCTGGAATGCAGTATGGAGGATTCTCAGAAAACTGGGAATCAATCTCCCCAAAGATCCAGCAATACCACTATTGGTCATATACCCTAAAGACACACATTTGCACCCCAAAAGCATTAGCTCAGCTATGTTCATAGCAGCATTATTTGCAATAGCAAACACCTGGAAACAACCTAGATGCCCTCAACTGATAAACGGATTAACAAACTGTGGTACATCTACACAATGGAGTACTACTCAGAAGTAAGAAAAAAATGATATCCTAAAATTTGCAGGCAAATGAATGGATTTGAAGAATATTCTTTTGAATGAGGTATCACAAACCCAGAAAGAGATGCAGGGGATGTACTCATTCATTCACTCATTAGTGGACTTTTTTAAAAAAGATGTCATTATATACAAGAGCTTAAGGCTAGAACATAGCTAAATGACACAATGTTTCTCTTCTGCATTGATGGCCTCTGCCAGGGGTGTGGGTGAGGAAAAACTTGTTTTCTTTAAGTGGCTGGCCACAGGGAGTTTAATTATACTTCAGTAAGTAAATTAGCAGCAGAAATGGGAATTTTTTGTAAATGAGTAGATCATAAGATTGAGAATGAATCTGAGAGGTCTGACAACTGAGTTTGATGGGATGCATAATGTAAAATCACCAAATCATAAAAAAAGAAAGTGGCATTACTTTAAGTAATTAGAAGGTTGGCCATGTTTGAGCAAATATCAAGTCAAACATTGAGGTTTCAAAAGCCAAAGCTAGGAACAGTGGTTTTCTTCCTGCTGCCTGTCAATTGAAATGTAGAGCTCTCAGCTCCTTCTCCAACATCACATCTGTCTCTGTGCTGGTTTGCTTCTTGCCATGCTGATAATGGACTAAATCTCTGAAACTTTAAGCAAGTTTGAGTTAATTTTTTTTCACAAGTGTTGCTATGGTCATTGTGTCTCTTCACAGCAATAGAACACTAATTAAGACAGAATATTTCTAGGAAACTTCAACACCTTATTTCCATAACTCTGCTCTCTTGTTCAAGAAAAAATTCTTGAAAGTATGTGTTTTTATTTTCTGTTTAGAACATTAAACATATGTCATTTTCTCCTCCAGCTGCACCTAAAAGAGGGGGCATGCACGGTGACCCTGTCCTTAAACTCATTTTCATCAGACTTCCATTCAAATACTTTTATTTGACTCACGAAAATCTTCCACTGTAAGGAATCAGGTAGTTAGCTTTTAAACCTCTCACTATTTCTCAGATAATCACTTCCTGTATTTGAAACACTTTCATCTCTTTTTCCTCTGGGATAACGCATTAATTTATTTTTCCTTCAGCATTGTGGCCACTTATTCTTAGGAGCATTGTACTGACTTGTCCATTTCTAATTCCAATATTTCTGGTTATATGTATTTTAGCACTTCTAACATCTGCTATCCTAATCTGTCTCTAGTTTGTTCTCTATCATTACCTGGACTTTTTACCATGTTCGTTTGCTTCAAATGTCATCCAAATTAACATGGCATGCTTTTATATAGGGTTAACTTCACCCTTAAAATTCAAATACCAGAAACAAATTCTATATAGTACGTCAAAATATAATTTATTTGAAAATCAGTTTCTGTATTCCCTAACTGATTGCTAATTATATAGCAAAGTAAAATGTTCTTAAGGCATTTAGTAAAATGTGTAGGACATTAAAGATGCATTTATTTATATGTGATGAACTCAGAGTGGAATAGGACATGCTCCTAATCCAACATGATTAGTATCTATAAAGAGAAGACGTTCAGATACAATCAAATACACTTCATGCTTTGTAAAGCTGAAGGCAGATTGAAATGGCATTTCTGTGAAGCCAAGGCTTCCAAAGATGCTCAGAAGAAAAGAGAAGAAAGACCTAAATCAAAGGAAGGATGAGAAATATTTCTTCTTCTTACCCCTATGAAAGAACCAACCCTGCCAACACCTTATTTTGGGTCTAGTTTTCAAAACTATGAAATAGTAAGCTACCAGTAGTTAAAATGTTGTTTGTGAATCTAGTTTATGGAATTTCTATGAATTTAAGGGCTATTTAATCTGAAAATTTGTAATCAAATTAGTAATTACTGAGGTAAAAACAAAAAACAAACAAACAAAAAACTTGAAGACATTCTTTCCCTCTGCTGAAATCCAAAAAAATTTGAATTCTTTACTAGAAGTTCAAAAGATATTTTCACTTCAGTCCTCTTTCATCAGTGCATAGAATATCAATATCATCATATTTCACTTTTCTTTTACCTGGATTATGAAAATATAAATGAATAAAACAAGGTCTTCACTATTTGTTCCTTGTATTAGTTACATATCATTACTGTAGAAAATACTTAAGAAAACTCATAGAGAGAAGAAATACAGTGCACCTCACAGTTGTGTATTTCAATTATTACTTTTACTTGTGTTTATGTAGCCCACTCTGGCAGGGAACACATGGTAAAGCAAAGCTCTTTACCTCCTTGCCCCAGAGAAGCAATTGAAGGAGAAAGAGGAAGGACTAGGATTAGCTGATCTCCTTCAAGGTGACACAAAAGAGTAGATCACATCCTACTATGTTTCAGCTCTTAAATTCTCCATGACATGCTAATTGTACGATGTAGGAAATTAAGCCTAAGCTTAGTCATGTACCTTTTGCGGACATTAAAGAACAGGAATGTAGCACATTATACTTTTCTTTTGGTTATTTTTGTTATTCATTTATATACTCATTCATATGCATATGAGTGTTTTGCCTACATATATGTATGTGTAACATGTGCATGGTGCACTCAGAAACCATGGGAATGTGTCAGATTTCCTGGAACTGAACAGCACCTGTATGCCTTGCTGGGAGTTGAACCCAAGTCTTCTGCATGAGTAGCAAGGACTTATAACTGCTGAGCCATCTCTCCAGCACTGCTCTGACTAATTTTTCACAAAGCAATTGGTGTTGTCTTAAGATTTCACTTGGAACCTTTTTGTTCACTCCATAAAACCACCCATGATCCTTTTTCAGTTTATAATATTTCAAAGCAGTAATTTTCTGCTTCAGGCAATTTCAACCTCCCTCTACACTCAAGTGCATTTCTGAATATGTGGAGGCTTTTCTGATGGATATGATGGAAAAAAAAATGTTGCTATTGGCTTCGAGTAAGGAGAGATCTGGGCTGTGGATGAACATTCTGCAATGCACAGAAGAGCCACAGGTTCCATTGGTGTGAAGCTGAAGAGTCCTGTGCTGCAGAACCCTAGTGTTGTCAACTGCAGACCCCGTCACTTTCTCTGTCTCACTCTGTTCTAGATTATTTGTGTATACATTCATTATCCCTTGGAAAAGCAGTAGTGCCACAGGGCTTTTGTGCTCACTGCTTCGTACTCATTATTCCTAGCTAATTCCTCTTACTCATTTTTATGTTCAAGTCATCACTCCCGAAAGACCTCTTCTAGTATTTCCTTGTGAACGGCACACCTTTGTGGAAGCCTGACACTTAGTGTCAAGCCATTGCTATTTCAATTTAGTCTTTTTTATTTTAATGTTTGTATCAAACCGGCTCTAATAGCATCGTCTCTGCCTCAACTGCTGTAACAGGTATAGTCAATATTTTGCTTGCCAGACTGGTCGGAAATTTTACAAAATGAATGGGTTTGTTAGTTAGCTAAACTTCTAAGACCAGAACTCAGCAGTGAAGTCATGATTACAAAATTGGGGGCTTTTGTCAGTTTTTAAATCCAGACTGAAAAGATAGAAGATTCACTTGAGTTGATGCCTTTTCTTTATATTATATCATATATTTATATATATATATTATATATATATATATATTTACAGAGAATCCTTCAGCAATTTTAGTCAGAGAAATCCAAATTTGCATTTAAGATCCTATCATTGTTCACTACCTTAACTCCACTGAAAGGGTATGAAACACCATGTGTTCCATACTATTCTGTACTTGCTATCTGTCATGTACTGTCAATACATGAGTCACACCAATGCTGTTAAATCAAGTAAGGTCAATTTCCAACTCCTAACCCTTCAATGCAACTGTCTCAGTATCTTTACACTGTGCATACAGAATATCATACACTGTGTAGCTTAAATGATAATTTATTTCCCACTGGAAATAAGATCACTGGTTCTGAACTTTCTTAATGCTGTGATCTCTTAATACAGTTTCTCATGTTATGATGACCCCATTCATAAAATTATTTTTATTGCTACTTTATAACTATAATTTTACTTCTGTTATAAATTGTAATGTAAATATCTGATATGCAGATGGCCTTAAGTGACCCATGTAAAAGCGTCATTCATTCCCAAAGGGGTCATGACCCACAGAAGGTCTATTTTACCAGGCTTGAATTTTCTTTCCTGAATGACTGAGAATAAGGGAAACAAAGAGTGCTTTGAATTCTTTCTGTAAATGGATCCCCCCCTGTGTTTGTGTGTGTGTGTGTGTGTGTGTGTGTGTGTGTGTGTGTGTCTTTGTCTGTGTGTGTGTTGTTTTAGTATATTCAAGCCATGACAGGAATGTGGCTAGAGGACAGCCGCAGGCCTGTGTTGTTGTCTTCCATCTTGTATGAGACAAGATTCCTTGTTGGCCACTGCATGTGCCAGGCTAGCTGGCCCACAAACTTCTGTTTTCATCTTCTCTCCCTTCCCAGGCATTGGGATTGTGGGCAGGTGCTTCTGCTCCTGGCCTTTGCTTGGCTTCCAGAGAGTCTAACTCAGGCCCTTCAACACTGGGCCAACTCCCTAATACTTTCCCTGTTTTTTCTAATTACATTCCATTATCTCACCACATCTAAATATCTTTATATTGGGTAGGAGAACAACAGTATATGAGTTTTGAAGCATGCAATTAGATGACAGATTAAATGCCAAAGTTTTGACCAAGAATATGAGATTTCATATGAACTAGCTTCTCAGATATTTCTTCCTCAGGAATCTCTGCTCATTTCTTCTTAGCTAGCCTTTATTCAATGTTACCTCAAATGTTGCAGCCATACTCCCACCTTCAAAGCTTTTCACACAAGCTATTTTCACAGCTGCTTCCAAGAAGACCCTTTACCCACATACCCATGTAGCTCATATCCTTTTTTTCTCTTAGGACTTTGCATAAATCTCACCTTGTCAGTGATAGCACTCTGGTAAGCGTATACCTTATGCCAATCTTATTTTCTTTGTCCACCAACATCTTCAATGTTTTACTTAGGTACCACCTTGATTTCTTCATTTAAATTTTCTTTTACTGAGATATAAATATTAGAAAAGTTAGACCACTACTGTATAATTTTTGAACCTAGAAAAATGTCTCCAAGATAGGAAATATCTAAAAGCAAATTGTTTATGGGTAATGATCTTGAGTAGCTTGCTAAGGAATTTACTTTTCTATGTTAGAACCTATCTACAGAAACCATTGCCTAAGGTTTATAAGCACTTTGAATAGAGCCATCATGTATTTTTAGTTGTGATCATTTACTATTTTGATACTGAGAAGAGGGAAATAGTTCTATTAGCACTTTGAACAGGAAAAGGTTTATATGGTATATGAAATAAATATTTGGAAATATTAACATGAATTGTGGGTATATACACCCAGTGGTTAGCAATGCACATGTCTTGTTGAATAAACAGACTAATTCAGGTTAGTGACAGAAACTGATACTTATACATGTGTGTGTCCAATATCCAGCAGCTTAAATATAAGTGAAAGCAACGAGTTCCTTCTGAAAACAGGTCATTCTGAAAGTAGACTTTCATTCCATTAGAAAATATAACTTATAACTACCAAGCTGTGTTCATTTAACTGTAGAGAACTGAAAAAATAATTATTTGTGATTCATGTAACAGAAACCTGTTAATAGTCACCAATCTGCAGGACGAACTTTTTCATCAACTAATGAATATAAGTCATATGAAAATATAAATAATATAAATACTATTCTAGGAGTTTTACTGGAAGAATATCATGCTTGGAAAAGTTACCTTATTGATTTTTTTCTAGTCAATATTGTAAAACAAATGATGACCTTTTCTTCATTTAATGATTCAAAATTATTGAGTGCACTCTAGAGGAGACTGAATAGGCCTGAGATTTATATTAATCTTACCCACAGTGTTTATTTTAGAGCCCCAAACCAACCAAGAAAGGGTAAAAAATTTTAAAATATATCTGAAAAACTCACTGGTAATTTTTAAATTAGGTGAGGCTCTTGATTGTCCTGTTTCTGTGTCTATAGATGCCTACTAGTCATCATAGTGACATGAGGATGAACTGTTCTTGTATATATTAATAGCACTTTTCAGATGATTACTATTAAAGTGTAGAAACGGAATAAATATCAAGACATTGCCTTCTATATTTGTGGAATCACTTTTCCAGATGATTTCCAAATTCACATCCCTCAAAAGTATTAACAGGGCAAACATATTTGAAACCCACCTTTAATAAGGAAAGAAAGTCTCCCAGGTTCTTCATAGACTCTGTCCTAATTACTAAACTGCACTCTGCGATGGAGGGTAATTGCCGTGCTAAAACACTGCCAAGGGAATTTTCATTGTCTGCTTGTGTGAACTCACATTCCAAAACTGTGTTCCAATTTCACCTGTTTTGAGCATCAGAGATATTGAATCTTATTAAATGTTATTTGATGTGACTTTTTATCTCAATATTTTGTTTCTAAATTTTTTTCTTGCTCCTGCATAGTTTTTACTTTAATTGCAGTAAGTTTCATTGCATGATTAGAAAATGATATATTTTTCTTTTTTACTCATCATACACAGGCAGATTTGTATCAGTCAACACTAGGTGGATTATGCCAAGGTAACTGGATTCCCCAAGTCTCACTGGTGCGAATCAACAAAGGTTTATTACTCTCTCATGCTTCATGTCCACTGCAAATTGGCTGCTGAATCACCACTATCGTTGCCATGCTGGTTACCTGGGCAGTCTGGCAGAACAGCTCCTGTTTGGAATGCTGTCTGGTATAGACAACAAAGATGATAGGTGAGAAAAAATTGGCAATACATATGTTATTTTCTAAAGCTCCTACGTGGATATGATGCATATGTTATTTCTAATTATACTCCGCATGTCCCTTGGTGACTTTAAGTGGTAAAGAAAACAAAGTCAGCAAAAAGGCTAGATAGATATTGAGGAATAATACAGTTTTAGTTTGTTTTTATTTTTCTAATTAATTAGTTTTAAAATTATATCCATGTAATATAAATGTATAAGTCCTCATTACAGTTGAAGCACCATAGAGGTTCCAAAAAAGTGGATAATTTGAACTCAGGGTGCAGAGTCTCTGCATAGTGCTAATTAATGTCTGTATCAGAGTTGGATATAATTATATTTGATTTAAGTAACAATAAACAAGTTTCATGACAACATGAATGATTCTTATGTATGATGATAGAATGTGAATAAGATAAAAATGAAAAGTTACTTCCATGTGTGTGAAAAGAAAAATAAAGGATATATAGTAATGACATGTAATCATTATTCAATTCCTTAAGCAGACACTGAAATAAGCTCATAGATTCAGTCGATAGAATTGTTCAGGTTTCAGTGGGAAAAGGTTTCCGGGTGAACCTGTGTTTTGATGTTTAGTCCTCATCTGATGATAATAATGTGGAGACTTTGGACTGTAGGTTACTAAGAGTAGACACTGATCACATGACCTGTTTCTGATTTGGGTTTATGTTATCTGATTACTAATCAGCCATGATGGTGCGTATGAATGCCTTCTACTCCCACCATCACATTGCCTTCTTACCTTCTCCCAGAATGAATAGAATTACTTAAAAGGTGGGAGTTGAAGCAAATTCCCCCTATTTAAATTGCTTTTATTAGGAATTTTACCAGAGGAATGCATGAGATTGTTGAAATCTATGTGTGTGTGTGATTTTTGATTTTAAATGTCTATACTATGGTACATTGTGTGATTTACATCTCTTCTTTTGAATCTCCAAAAACCATCCCGTGTTATACTTTTTAATATACTTTTTTAATATTACTATATTTTTATATTTTTAACTGCATATTTTAAACACCAAAATAAACAATAGTGCAATTCATGCGTTTTTGTATCTTTTCAATGTATTATTCACATACATTGACCCTTTTTGCTTCCACTTGTATCTGTGAAATTCTATGAGACATTCTTGACATTAATTTGAAAATATTACATTAACTTTAATGGGTATGTTTTGTCTATGACTTTTTTGATTGGTTTTAAAACATATGTGTCTTTATTTTATGTGTATGAGTGTTTTGCTTACATGAATATATGTGAACTGCTGCATATCTGGTGCCTGCAAAGACCAGAAGTCATTGCATTACCTGGGAACTGGAGATAGGATGGTAGTAAACCACCAGTTGGCTGGTAGAAACTGAATGGTGGTTGATCCTCTGTAAGAGCAGCAACTGCTTATAAACAACCAGCCCTTATTCCAGTTCCCAGCTTCCTCAATGTTAATTATAAATACATATTTACTTTTCTTTTTACAGAAATTGTTACCCATAATCATGAATTGTTGTTTAGTCTTCTCCTTCACAGTTTTTAAACCTTTTATTATTTCTTCTGAATAGTCTGCTGTGAATCCACATCACAGCTCTTCCCTAAGTAACAGGCCTTTCACTATATCCTTTTATGATGCCTCCTTTGCACTTAGCTCAAGAAAATTCATGATATTATTTTTTTATTTAAAAGTTTTTTTTTAACATACCCACCACTGTTTTCCATCCTCCAGTCTTCCCAGTCATCCCCCAGCTTCCTTTACTTCATATACTCCTCAGATAGATAAGGCCACTCATGGAGAGCTAACAAAGTCTGATTATCAAGTTGAGACAGGTCTTTGCCCCTTTCCCAGATATCAAGGGTAAGCAAGGCATCCCTCTAAAGGAAGTGAACTCCAAGAAGTCAGTTCATCCACTAGGAATAAATTGGGGTACCACTGTCAGAGGTTCAACAAACTGCACACACCATTTGACTGTCATCCACATTTAGGGCCTAGTTCAGTCCCATGCAGGTTTGATATAGTTATTTTAAAACCTTGTCTTTCTCCCATTCCTTTCTTTCTGATCTATTTATAAGGTTGAAGCTTTGAAACATTGTTTCTTTCATTCAGTTTGGGGAGTGAATAACACTTAACTGGATAAATACTACATGGTGATATCCTTGTTGTCTAGAAATCAAAGCATACAAATATTAGATTCTTGAAGAAATAAATGACATTTTATCCATTCTAGTAAGAAAGCCAGGTTTCCAGGACCCAGGCCCTGGGTAACAGCCCTTGGAACCCCACCCCTACTCATCTCTCTCCTAAATCCAGTCCAGCAAGGAAAAACCTGCAGGCCAGAACTCCCAGTAAAATCCAGTTTGCAGGACACCCCTAACTACAAATCCTGCTCCAAGCCCCAACCAACCCCATCACGAGGCAACCTCAGTAGCTACCTGAGATTTTTGTTTGTTTGTTTGTTTGTTTCAATTGGTCTCCAATCTATTTTAATAAATCTTAATGGACTTCTTTAACAATTTTATACTTGTGTACAATGCATTCTAGCTCTTCTCACCCCACCCTCTCTTCTCTCATCCTTGTCAAACCTCCTCCTTCTCTGTCAGTTTCTTTCTCACATTTGTTTCTTGAGACACAGTCTTTCACTAAGCCTAGAGTTCAGTGATTTAGTGTGGCCCTCTGGCCAGTGAGCTGGAGGATCCAGGGATTCTCCCATCAGCTACAGCACTGGAATTACAGGCACATACTTTGGCACTTAGCTTTTTATGTGAACCTCTCCTCAAGCACCTGTTGAATCAAGACGGGTACCTGAAACTCACAGTTTTTCAGCACCTATAGGATCAAGAGTTCCTTCTGGATTAAGAGCTCATATTGGAATAGGATTGGATTCCTGAGACATAGAATCTGCCAGCACTTATAACACCAAGAATAGCTTACTGTGACACAAAAGAATGCTACCTCCAAGTGGACCAAGAGCCCAGATTGGACCAAGAGAGGCTTCCTGAAACAGACTAACCCAGAAAATATTGCACCAAAATTAGCTCCCTGAGAAACAGACAAATCGTGCATTGGTCTGAGGAAGCCGTAGGCAGACACCAGTGCAAAAATAAATACATGGAAGAAAATAAAGAACAATATGGAAACATCAGAATCTGGTGGTTCTACAACAAGAACTGATCATGACAATACAGAACAAGCAGAAGGAAACAACCTTATAAACAACTTTATGAAAATAATAGAAGCCTTAAAAGAGGAAATAGAAGATTCCCTTAAAGAAACAGAGGAAAACACAACCAAAAAAATTGGAAGAAATTAACAATCCCTGAAAGAAACTAAAGAAAATCAAGAAAAAGCAATCAAACAAATGAAGAAAACATTTCAAAATTTAAAATTGAAAGAGAAGCAATAGAGAAGACACAAACTGAGGGAATACTTGAAATAGAAAACATGAAGAAATAAAACAGAACTACAGGTGTAAGCATAACCAACATGATGAAAGAGAAAATCTCTGATGTGGAAAATTCAATAGTAAAAACAGATACAAGAGACATAAAAACAAAAAAACAAACTTAGAGAATTCTCACACAAGAGACTTAATAGCACAGCTAAAGGGTCTAGAACAATTAGAAGCAAACTTACCTAGAAAGAGCAAATGGCAGCAAATATAAAAACTCAGGGCAGTAATCAATAAAATTGAAACAAAGAGAACAATGCAATGGATTAATGAATCAAAGAGTTTGTTCCTTGAAAAAAAATAACAAGATAAACAAACCTTTATCCAAAGTAAGAAAAGGCAGAGAGAAAAAATAACCAAATTAACAAAATCAGAAATTAAAAGGGGGTATAACAGCACATACCAAGTAAATTCACAAAATTATTAAGTCATGCTTAGAAAATCTGTACTCCATTAAATCAGAAAACTTTAAAGAAATAAATAGCTTATTGGACAGGTCTCACTAACCAAATTAAACTAAGACCAGATAAATGACCTAAAAAGACCTAGTATCACCAAGGTAATAGAAGTTGTTATTAAAAGTCTCCCAACCAAAGGGGGAAAAAAAAACAGGGCTAGATTGTTTCAGCATATAATTCTTCCAGATTTTCAAATATCAATACTATTTAAATTGTTTCACCCAATAGAAACAGAAGAAACATTGCCAAACTTTTTTATGAGGCAACAGTCACCCTGATAACCTAGATACACAAAGATGAAACAAATAAAGAGAATTACTGAACAATTACTCTTTATGAACATTGATGAAAAAATACTTAATAAAATATTAACAAAATTTTAAGAACATATCAAAAAAAAAATCCACCATGAACAAGTAGGCTTTATCCCAGAGATGCAGATATGGTCCAACATACAAAGAACTGTCAATGTTTTCAATCATATAAACAACCTGAAAGAAAAAAAAAAACATGATTATCTCATTAAATCCTGAAAAAAGGCTTTGACAAAATCTAACACCCCTTCATGATAAAAATCCTAGAGAGATCAGAGATATAGGGAAAATACCTAAACATAATGAAGGCAATATACAGCAAACTGTCAGCCCACATACACTAAATAGAGAGAAACTCAAAGCAATCCCACTAAAATCAGGAACTAGACAAAGATGTCTACTCTCCCCATATCTATTAGATATAGCTCTTGCAGTTTTAGCTAAGGCAATAATACAACAAAAGGAAATCAAAGGGATACAAACTGGAAAGGAAGAAATCAAACTATCACTATTTGTAGGTGATATGATAATATACAAAAGTGACTCCCAAAAATTCTACCAGGGAAGTCCTACAGCTGATAAACACCTACAGCAATGTAGTAGGGTATAAGAGTAATTTAAAAAATCAATAGTCCTCCTTTATACAAATGATAAAAAAGGCTGAAAATGAAATCAACGAAATATCCTTTATAATATCTGTAAATAGCATTAAATATCTTGGGGTAACACTAACCAAAGAATTGACAGACCTATATGACAAGAACTTTGAGTTATTGAAGAAAGACATTGAACAAGATATTAAAATTGGAAAGATCTTCCATACTCTTGGACAGATAGGATAAACACAGTAAAAATGACAATTGTATCTAAAGCAATCTACAGACTCAATGCAATTCCCATCAAAATCATAAAACAATTTATGGCAGACTTGAAAAAACAATTCTCAACTTCATATGGAATAACAAGAATCCCAAGAGTACCAAAACAATCCTGCTCAACAATAGAAATTTGAGAAGCATCACCATCTCTGACACTAAACTCAATTTTAGAGCTACAATAATATAAACAGCTTGATGCTGGCATAAAAACAGGCTTGTGGATTGATAGAATCAAATCAAAGATCCTGACATTAATTCACAATCTATGAATACCTGCTTTTTGACAAATAGGCCAAAAATATAAAATGGGAAAAAAGATAGCATCAACAAATGGTACTGGCATAATTGAATGGTGGTATGTAGAAAAATGCAAATAGATCCATATCTATCGCCATGCACAATATTCAAGTCTAAGTGGATCAAAGACTTTAACATAAACTTAGCTGCATGAAACTTGATAGAGAACAATGTGGAATTCCCTTGAACATATTGGCATAGGCAACCACTTTTTAAATATAATACCAGTAGCATAGACACTAAGAACAGCAATTAATAAAGGAGACCTCCTGAAATTGAGACGCTTGTGTAAGGCCTTGGACATAAGACATCAATAAGACAAAACTACAGCCTACACATTGAAAAAAATTTTATCAATCTTACATCTGACAGAGGGCTGATCTCTAAAATACATAGGGAACTCTAAAAACTAGAGACCACAATCCCAAGTAATTCAAATAAAAAATAATGGGGTTCAGAGCTAAAAAGGGAATTCTCAACAGAAGAATTTCAAATGACTGAAAGACACTTAAAGAATTGCTCAACATCCTAAGCCATCAGAGAAATGCAAATCAAAAAACAATTTTGAGATACCATTTTACACCTGTGAGTATGGCTAAGATCAAAAACACAGATGACAGCCTATGCTGTCACGGATGTTGAACAAGGGGAACATTCCTCCATTGCTGGTGCAAAGGTAAACTTGTACAGCCACTTTGGAAAGCAGTATGGTGGTTCCTTATAAAACTGGGAATCAATTTCCCCAACGACCCAGCAATAGTACTGTTGGTGTATACCGAAAGAATGCCCATTCTTACCCCAAGAGTATTAGCTCTAAATGTTCATAGCATCATTATTTGTAATAGCTAGAACCTGGAAACATCCTAGATGCCCCTCAATTGAAGAATAGATTAAAAGATTGTATTAATCTACACAACAAAGTACTACTCAGCAGTGAGATAAATAAATAAACAAAAAAACATTCTGAAATGTGTACATAAATGGATGGCTCTTGAGAATCTCATTCTGAGTGAGGTAACACAAACCTAGATAGACATGGTATGTACCCATTCATAATTAAATTTTTAGACATGAAGCAAAGAATGGACAGGCTACAGTTCACAAAGCCTGAGCAGCTAGGGAACAGGAAGAAACTAAGAGAGGCATCCACGAATCCCCTGGAAAGGGGAAACAAAGAATTAAATTGAGATTATATGGGGGAGCAAGCAAGGAGAGGTGGGAAGAAATTATGAGAGGAGATGGTTGAGTGGGAGGAGCAACAGAGAGGGAGAACAAAGGAATAGATATCTGGAGAGAGTGAGTCATTGAGAGGTTAAAGAGAAAACTGGTGCTGGAAAAGCATTCAAGAACCCACAAAAAGTTCCCAGCTAAGACTCCAGGAAATAGTATAGAAGGTGTCTAAACAAGACTTCCCCTACAATCGAATGACCACCCTAATTGTCATTATAGAATCGTCATCCAGCAATGGAGGGAGGCTGAAGCAGAGATCCACAACTAAGCACCAGGTTGAGCTCCTGGTCCAGCTGAAAATAGAGAAAAGAAACATTATATTGCAAAGGGATCAGGATCATTAAGAACAGACCCACAAAGAAAGCTTACTCAAGTTATTGGGAGCTCACATACTTAGAAATGATAGCTGTGGAACCTTCATCAAAAGGAATTAAAGCCTCTGAATATAGATGACAGTCAAAAGGTGTGTGCAGATTTTGGATACTCTTGCAGTAGAACCAGAATTTATTCCTGGTGCATGAACTGACATCTCAGAGCCCATTCCCTATAGAAGAACACCTTACTCTGCCTTGATACTGGGGGAGGGTCTAGGTCCTATTTCTACTAGATATACCAGGCTGAACTGACTCACTTAGAGATTCCTTGTCTTCCCTGGAGAATGGATGGTGTGTATGCTGAGGGAAGAATAGTAGGAGAGGAAGGCGGGGGATCAGGGATGGGTATGAGAAAAAAAAAAAAAAAAAAACCTTTTTTTTAAAAAAAAATAAAGATAAAAAGCATATATTAGATTTTTTTTACTCTGTTTACTATCTCTTACTAAATAATATTTTTTTTTCCTTTTCAAAGTTTTCACGTTTTATTCTAAGAATTTTTTTAGGACACATTCTGACTTTTACCTTTTGTTTGACTTTTTTTTCAAATTTCTTATACCTGTTCACTTTAATTTTTGCTATTCTGATTTTCAACACCACTATTATATTTAGATAATTTTTATACTTTCTTTCTGGGAAAATTCTTTATATTATTTTTCTTTTAAATATAGTACAGTTAAAAGGTTAAAGTTTGAGTTTGTAGTGTCAATATTCTGAACTCTGAATTTTTTTTTAATATTTTCTATCATCATTCTCTCTAGTACTCATACTGCCTTCTAAAGCTCCTGGTTACATTGCAACTTTCAGATAATTTATTTTAAAACTGTATTTTCCAATAATGTGAGTAGTAAGACTTTATTTATACCAGTAAATAAAACAATATTCTACTTTTCCATATCTCATAGATAAAGGAATCTACTACCATTTAGAGAAAGATATTAATCACTACAAGAAACACTTGATGCATTTTTAATGTCACTCACTATCAGTAATCCAGATACTCTGAACCTCAGGAAAGAATAAGTGGCTGAAGTCCCCCAGTAGGTCCACATAATACATACACAGATATAAGATCAATGTCTCTGAATCTTGGTTTTGTTGTACAGATTCCATTTTTCTATTGCACTTAAAAATATTGTTCTAAAAAAGAATCAAAAGTTGAGCAGATGCTTTTAAAGCTCACGTTCTCCCTGCTGGAAGGATATTTGCTGTTCCACTGGTTCTCTTGGAGGATCATTTAACACTGTAGAAAATCTCTTTATGTCCAGGAAATGATATGTCAGCCCTAGGCATATTTCTTCAATGGAAAGATTTATAACATTTCAAGATTTGTAACTTAATGGAGTAAAACTTCTATAGTACTGTTAACTGAGAACCAAGTCTACTTCTAAATGCCTTTTTAAGGGACTTCATCTTATGTTAACAAGCTTCATTACTTCAACAATTTGATGTGGGATTCTCAGGGAAGCAAACAAAGACCACAGCTTCATTAAGCATGCCACCACTCCCTACAACAGGAGTGTTTTGTTGAAAGATGCCCTTGTTACTGAAGACCCATTCATTGACTGAATTCTGATTTCAGAGAATCATGAGAACTCTGAGAGCCATGACTATACTGGTCATTTCATGACTCCATCAGCTGGTGCTTAACAGATTCTGAATCAATTCTGATGACCAGCAGGAATGCCCTCAGGCTATTTCTTATTCATCAGCTTTCACAGCTCAGACAGATGGATATCCATCTGAGTTTTAAGGGCCTCCAAGAGAAGCATAGCACAGCCACCCCTTAGAAACCTTTCTACATCTCAGAGAGTCCAGCTGGGCCTCTGAGTGCAGTCTGTTCACCAGCTGCCACTTTGTCCCACTGATCTGGCCAGGGTAGCACTGGCTAGTTTCCATTTGTACAGGATTCCTTCTTAATCAGTTCTAGAACAACAAAGAGACTTGGAAACATCCTGTCTAATCTCTGCTGAAGCATTCAAATTATTCTTGTTCCCAAGCCCTGAAAAGATTTTTTAAGAAGCAATAAAAAATTTTATGTCAGACAATTCTTAAGTGGATACCACTTGATGAATTTAGGCAAATTTTATCACAAAGAATGTGTGAGTAGGTGGACACAGCAGTCCAGTTTAGTCTCTGGTAATGTGACAGGTTTTGTACCAGCAGTTTATTTGTGGCCTTAGATTTATTTACCATGATTATTCTAAGCTTTTATTCCTTTATGAATGCGGAATAAATTTGTCTTTGGCATGCTAAGATTGAAATGCAAATATACTATCATTTTATGTAGTTGATATAACTTTTATCCCTAGTGTTTTCCTGGCAAAAACACAAGATTATCTGTGTATGACATTCACTAAGACAACTCTGGGGACATCCAAGAATACATAATGTATGTGATATCTCAAAGGAGAAATGCTGTTAAATTGCTGAGTTGTGAATTTAATATCTGAGAAATTTCCATTATTCCTAGTGTTATAACTTCCATTGTTTTCAGAAGATGATTAAAGAAAGGCAGCTTTATAGAGCACAAAAATATCAGTTTAGTATCTGACTTAGTTTCTTTGTTTACTGTAAAAATTTTTCTGAGTAAGGAACCTTTTGTTCACTGTCATATCTTGAACTGGATATTGGAACATATATATGATCAGTATTCTCTCTATATATAAAAACCTATGTTTGTCTATTTGCTTCTAAAATGGTGATTAATTTATCATAAACTTTCAAGAGGTGATTATCAGGAACATGCTTCTCTGACCTGGGAGCTGAACATGTATCTAAGTTGAGTATTAAACATTTCGCAAGCATGTAACACTGTCTTCAGTTAACCTGACAGAATTTAAGGGACTTCTTGTATGTGGGCTGCTAAAAGGCATCAAAATTTGAGCTTTTAAAGGCAATTTTGAATTGAAGTCACACTCATCTATAAATAGTCTTTTCTCTGGAAAAAAAAAAAAAGGTTTTGTATTTATAACTGATCCGTAGTACATACAGCTTACGAAACAAAATGGATACAATTGTATTGCTGTTTTCTTATACGAAAGGGAATATAGTGTACTTTTAAAAAATAATATTCTTATGACTTCTTTCTACTAAAAATACATTATACAAAATTCTTTTCTTCTATTTAATGACATATCTGTAGAATTTTACTTCATAAAATGTATTTTTGATCTACAAATTAAAATAAGACTACATAATGCTTTGATCAGTGTTTCAATCCTTATTTAGAATTTAGGTTTATTCCTCAGACTCAATGTCATATTCCAATATAGATAAGATAAACCTCTCAATCCCATGTTAGACATATTCAAAAATAAAGTACCTGATATACTTATTGAAGGCAATATGGGCACCTCTGTCACTTGGTCTGTGGTACTGACTGACTAGTAAATCTCAAACCATTACTCTAAATGCACATTGTTAGGAAAAATGCCAGCCAAGCTTCAATGTATATGAATATCTCGTCTTTTACCTTTTAGGTTCTAATTTCTTTCCTCATCTGTGAGCTGACCAAGGGATCTTATGCTAACTTATTCTAAAAATTTGTATCGTCTTATTGTTTATATTTTCCATATTGGCACTTAGACACAATTGCATTTTTAAAATCTCATTTTACCTATGAATTGTTAAATTTTCTTTACACTTTCACAGAAACTTTGTTATCTATCACACAACAATAATGCTAGAGAAAATATTCAGACTTTGATGTAAACAGTGTGTCCCTACAAATCCAGGAAGCAGAATAGAGGCAAATGTGGCTAGCAGACAGCATTTGAGACTGCTAAAAGAGAGACATTTACATGCACTATCTTTAATCCCATGTTTTGTTTGCGAATGTAACTGTTTATCATACAGGGATTGATTAATGAAATAGAAAACTAGCATCCCAAAATGTTAGAGGATACCAGTAAATTACTTGAGCAGGGTAGAAACTCACCACACAGTTTTGAGTTAGAAAAACAAGCATGCTTAGAAAGAAATGCAGGCAATCTTCTCTTCCTAGTATATAAAGGACTCATTTAACACTATAGGCTGTCAGTATTTCTAATAGGAAAACTTGAGTGATTCTTTCTAGCTCATGGCTAATTGCAAATCAACTATTACCTTCTATTAGCAATGTAATACCTGCATTTGATCTGGAGAATTTGACTTGCAATTAGATTTTAGTCTGTTTTTTGTTGTTTTGTTTTGTTTGCATAATAGTAATATTACAGATGAAGCCAAAGTCTTAACATGGGAAAGCTTGAACATTGCTGTATTCAACCATTTTAGAAACGGACAGTTACTGGAGGAAGCACTGAAGTTCTTCAAATAAATAGACCCTTCAAACTAAAGTGTACACTTTCTCTTCCCACAGCACTCCCACAACAAAACCTCTAGTTCTTCACAAAATGTTAAAAGGACCAAATTCAGTGTCTCACAGGACAACCCACACACTTGCGACTATTTTCAGAAGTTCTAGACATCTGTCTGACAGTCTAAAATTGCAAAGATATGTGTATTAATTGGATTTAGTTAAGTTTAAGTTTGTTAGTTAAGTCCGATAAAAGTGAGGGATTTAATTTACAAATGGGATGAATGATAAATGTTTTCATAATGTGGTTGATAAAATCATTGTTTTTAAAGTCTAGGTTTTATTTTTGCAAATTACACAGAATCAAATAGGCACGGCTCATAGAGGCTCACAAAGACTGAATCGGCAATCACCATGGAAACATGATGCGTCTGAGATAGGTCATATGTTATGGTTGTATAGCTTGGTATTCTTGTGGGATTCCTAACAGTGGGAGTGGGGGGCTGTCTCTGACTCTTTCACCTGTGCTTGGCACTCTTTTTCTCCTACTGGGTTACCTTGTTCATGCTTGATATGAGGATCTGTGACTAGTCTTACTGTCCTTGTTATTCATGTTCAGTTGATATCCTTTGGAGGCGTGCTCTTTAATAAAGAAAAACCTAGAAGGAGTGGATCTGAGGAAAGAGGAGGTGAGGAGGGTCCCAAAGGAGTGGGAACTGTGGTTTAGATATTATATGTGAGAAAACAATTATTTTTGATAATATAATTATAGGTTTCTACTCTATTTCTTCTCTCCAAACTTGTCATATACCCCTTGTTCTCTTTCAAATTCATGTTTCTAAAGTACTTATTACTGCATGCATATATATTTATATAATATTACATGTATGTTTTTATGGTTGACAATTTGATTTTTGATAACCCATTGGTGTAGTCTTCCCTGGAGAAGCCTTTCTCCCACCCTCAGCATTCCTAAGTCTCCTAAAGTTTTTGTGAGGAGTGAGACCTCATGGACTCTCCACTTATACCATACTTTGGCATATCTGTTGGTGTCATATTTATTCAGCCCATATTTATACTGTCATGCTGGTGAGACTTCACAGATGTATTGTTTGACATTACTAACAGACACAGTGCCAAATAAAACTTTCTGATCTTGCTATTATAACCTTTTCTCTGCTTCATTTTAGAGGTTAATAGAGAGAAGTCAATTAAGATGATCATCAATTCTAATTTCTGTTCTTCTTGAATTCATGGCCAATGTCTAGTCAATCTGTCTTGATAGTCACTTTTATAATCACTAAGTCTATACACTCAAGATAACTAAAATTCTTTCTAACAACCTATTTTTGTAAACTCCACTTGATGTTGGCATGGGTTATACCAACTTCTAGAAAGATCTGTTCTTCAAAATAACCCTTTACTACAGTATATCATAACGATGCTTGTAGACAGGATTCCCGGGTTTCAAGAAACGGACAGACTAAAAGGTTATAAAGACAGGGGATGGTGTGTAAAGGTCAAGAATATAAAAGTGATTATGAATGTAACTGATTGAAGATCAAGGAGATAAATGTCCTTCATGGACAATAGGCTCCCCTTTGTGACAAAGGAGACATTGTGTGTCAACTTTGCATTCTCTGTAGATAACATCAAGTAATAGCTGTGGATGAAACATACATATAGTCACTAAAACTACATATTCTAATAATACTATTGTTACCTGCCATTTTACTTGGCTTCCCAAAATGATATATAATCAACAACATTGCAGAGTGACTCCATAGCAGTATATACCATTCTATTTGCTTAAATATTTCACAAGTGTAGTCAACCCTGATGATAATGATCAGCTCTAGTCATCAGACAATTTTTTTTTCTTTTATGAACAAATGTTTCCTTTAAGTGTCTTCTCTGCAGTAGGAGAAAATGCATCAGAATACCTCCGAGGAAGAGCTTGTCTCACACAAATTAGCTACGTGTGTGTGTGTGTGTGTGTGTGTGTGTGTGTGTGTGTGTGTGTGTGACTTGTAAATGTTTAGCAATTTTAGTTTTCTTATAGGCAGAATCAAATAAAATCATTATTGAGCCTTTTGCAATTTATGTAAATCTGTAATTGGAATAACATTTTCTTTTAAGTTTAGGCTAAAATTAATCTTATATATTTTACTTCATCTCTATGAAATTAATGTATAGAATCCTTAAAGGTATTGCAGATGATTGATGTTCCATATTATTTTACTAGTTTATGCTCTTTACCTGTTTGTTCTCCTTACCCAAAGGTACATTCATTCCTATAGTTATAAGTTGACACATAAAAATCTTTCTCCTCTACATGAATACAAAAACTGTTTCTGATTTTGAAATCTGCTCCATGTTTTTTCTCTCTGTGTCCCTGAATGACTTTAATTATCCTTTCATCAAACAACCTACTGTCTCAATTTCAACCAATGACAATAAAATCTTTATCCACTCAGTCAATAATATTTGATCACTTACTATGTAGCAGATTTTTTTTGTAGAGTATGAAAAAACAGAATAATTAAAACAAAAACAGAAATTAGTCAAACAAATACCCTGTATTCATTTTGGTTTCGTAGATGCAATGTGACACCATGCCCATGACAATTCTTATAAAGAAAAACATTTAATTGGGACTAGCCTACAGTTTCAGGGGCTTAGTCCATTATTGCCAAGGCAAGAAGCATGGCAGCATGCAGGAAGGGATTGTGTTGGAGAAGGAGCTGAGAGTTCTACATCTTGGTCTGTGGATGGCAGAAGGAGATTGTCACACTAGGCCTCAATGACACTGACTCTGACAAGGTCACACCTCCTAGTAGTCCCATTCACTATGGGATAAGTATAGCCAGAAGTTTTCTTACCTATCTAGCATGCTAGGTCCTGAGGAATCTTTCTCACCCTCGATCCTGCAATCTCTTAGTCCCAAATAATCATAAAAAAGCTTATTTTAATTATAAACTATTTGGCCTATGGCTCAGGTTATTAACAACTAGCTCTTAGAATTTAACTCAACCGTTTTTATTAATCTGTGTGTGGATTGTCATGTGGTTCTATGACTTTACCCATGGCTCATTACATCTTGCTTTCTGGGCTACACTGCAGTGTCTCCTGTGCTCTTCCCTTCTTTGTCATTATCTCTGCTTTCATTTCCAGCCAGTTTCTCAGCTGCCTTGCCATAGGCCAAAACAGCTTTTTTTATTATTATTATTAACAAATGGTAATAAAGTATATTCACAGCATACAGAAAGACATCCCACATTAGCTAAGTATTCAAATACATGAGTCTATGGGAGATCATCATATTCAAGGTGCCACACACTCCAATGTGGAGTGTAGTTATAGGTTTCTGGCTGCATCTTGCCAGAGGTCCAGACCTGCCTGTGGCTGCTTTTCCCCCCCAAAATGACTCAATCCTTATATGAATTTCATACTGTTTGGCCTATATTTCAGGCATATTGTTAGGTAGCTCTTTCATCTTAATTCACTCCATTTCCATTAATCTGTTCTGCCACATGGCCTGCCTGTGGCTTACCTATTTTTATTATGTTTCTTCCTCAACAGCTGGATGGTGTCTACTTCTGACGCCGCGCTCCTTCTCCTATCCACGCTCTAACTTCCCTGCCTATCTACAGTGCCTGCCGTAGCTAAAACAGTTCCTTTATTTAAAGAATGATATTCACAGCATACAGAAAGACATTCTTACACTAGTGAAGTTTAAATTTGCATGCTGGAAATTAAAGCAAAAAAGTTACTCTGTGTAGTCCCCCCAAGATCAGATGCTGACAGCTAAGGATATCACTGTTTATAGACAGCATTCACAAGTAATCTGCAAGTAGGCAAATCACCAGACATTTCCATATTTCAGGATGCTCAAAATGGCAATCTTTCCATATTCAATGCAGTCTCCATCAAAATTCCAACAAAATTTTTCAGACCTTGAAAGAACAAAACTCAACAAGAAACCCAGGATTGCCAAAACAATTCTGTTCAATAATAGAACTTCAGGAGGCATCACCATTTCTGACTTTAAGCTATACTGTAGAGCTATAGTAATAAGTAAAAGCCCGGTACTTGCAAAAAATCAGATTTGTGGATCAAAGGAATTGAATTAAAGACCTCAACCTTAATTCACACACCTATGAATACCTGATTTTTAACAAAGAAGTCAAAAAAAAAATGATGGTAAAAAGATAATATCTTCAACAAATGGTTCTGGTATAACTGGATGATAGTATGTAGAAGAATGAAAATAGATCCATACCTATAACACTGCATAAAACTCAAATCCAAGTGAATCAAAGAATTCAATATAAACATAGCTTGATAGAAAAGACAGTGGAAAATACCCTTGAATGTGTTGGCACAGGTGACTACTTTATAAGTATAACACCAGTAGCACAGATACTAAGAACAATAATTAATAAATGGAACCACCTTAAATTGAGATGTTTAATAAACTAGATGTCAAAAGAACAAAGAATTTAATTGGAAATAGGGTATAGAGCTAAATAGGGAATTCTCAACAGAAGAAATCTAAATGGCTGAAAGACACTTTAAAGATTGCTTAACATCTTTAGCCATCAGAGAAATGCAAATTAAAACAACTTTGACATACCATATTATACCTATCAGAATGGCTAAGATCAAAAACACAGATGACAGCCTAAGGTGGAAGGGATGTGAAGCAAGGAGAACACTTATCCATTTCTGGTAGGAGTGTAAACTTGTATAACAGCTTTGGAAAGCAGTATGATAGTCACTCAGAAAACTGGGAATCAATCTACCCAATGATCCAGCAATGCCACTACTGGGTATATACCCAAAGGATGCACATTCTTACTCCAAAGCCATTAGTTCAATTATTTTCATAACAAGATTATTTGCAATAGCCAGATCCTGGAAACAGCCTAGATGCCTTCAAATAAAGAATGGATTAAAAGTTTGTCATATATTTACACAAGAAATTGCTCAGCAGAAAAAAAAATCCTAAAGTTTGCAGGCAAATGGATGACTATTTGAAGGATATCATCCTGAGTGAGGTAGCACAGGCCCAGGAAGATAGAGACAGTTTTTACTCACTCATAAGTGGATTTTAGACATAAAGCAAAAAAAAAAAAAAATATATTCAGCCTGCAAATACAATCCCTGAACTGCGAGGAAACAGAAGACAGAAGGAACTTAAGACAAACATCCAGGTATCCCCCCTGGGAAGTAGAGATAGAGAATATCTCCTGAGTAAATTGGGATCATAATGAGGAACAAGAAAGAGGAGGTACAAACAAATCATGAGAGAAGGAGATGGTTGATTGAAAAGAGCAGCAGAGAGGGAGAACAAAGAAATGGATATCTTGATAGAAGGGAGCCTCTGTGGGGTTAGAAAAAAGCCTGATGCTAAGGAAACCTCCAGGAACCCACCAGTCATTTCTGGCTAGGACTTCGAGCAGATCAGATGGCTGACTGGAGCTATTGGGAGCTCACTGAATCAGAAACAATCACTGAGGAACCTTCAGGGGAAAAAATAAAAACTAAACCTTTCAAAGGTACAGGACTGTCAAATAGCATGGGAAATTTGTGGAACCTCTTGCAGTAGGGTCAGACTATGTTCCTGGTGCATGAACTGACAACTTGGAGCCCATTCCCTACAGAAGAACACCTAACCCAGCCTTAATATTAGGAGGAGGGACTCAGACCTATCTCAACTTGATATATCAGACTGAACTGACCCACCTTGGGACTCCTTGCCTTCCTTGGAGAGTGGATGGGAGGGGACTAAGAGAGGACTGTGAGGAATTGGGAAGAGGGAAGGATGAGGGAGCAGTGGTATATATGGAAAAAACATTTTAAATAAATAATTATAATAAAGACATTAAAATAGAGATAATACAGTCATGCATCTTAGAGGGTTTATACTTTAAACCTATGACCATGGCTAAGCCTTCACTATGCCACGCATCAACTTTTACCTATGTACTGATATCTGAAGGCTAAAGATCTCTTTTTACATCTAAATCTAACATATCCAAATGTTATACCCCCAAAACATAGTATCAATGCATAGCTTTATTGTAGAACATGCATGATTCTTTTCTTACCCTTGTTTGGCTAACAGTTCTATCAATTTTATATGTAATATTTTCTCAATATCTTGTTTCTTCCATAGAGTACCCTGATTTATGACTTAATCTCATTCTATGAGTTTCTAAAACTCTACTAACAGGCTTTGTTTCCTTTCCTCCTTCCACTCTCTACTTTATTACAGTAGCCATTGCAGAATAATTTAGGTCAAGACAAGTAAATCTTATGAAAAAAGTCACAATGCTATATGCTATTCTATAGTACACTGATAAAGTTCAATTTCTTTAGTATTTAACCCACTCTCTATAGTTAATTTTAGCTTATCACCCAAACCTCACCTGTTTTTATGAGTCTCTCCATAGTATCTTTCAACTACAAAACAATGTGTCAGTCTCCAGTTGCGTTTCCTAGCTAACCATTTGTCTGTTCTTCTCCGTGTTGTGTTTAGTCCCAGGGCTTTCCCACTCCCCATCCTCACAGCCTCTTCATTTGTCACTGCTAGTTGTGTCCCTCATCTTCCAATCCAGCTCAAACCGCTAGCTCCTTGTCTCACACTACTGTTAGCACAGTGATGTTAGAAACAACCTATGATGTGAATACTTTCCTAGCTCTCATAGTACTTCACCATTTCCTTGAGGACTCTGTCTTGGTCGCTCTGTCTGTTTGTCTGTCTTTCTCTTTTACACACATACACACACACACACAAAAAAAATATATATATATATAAACAAAATAACATCTTGAAATTTGTTTCTGCTCTGGGTCTAAGACTTTTGAGACTGAATTTTTTTTTTTTTATCTATAACTTGTGTGATTTTTAATCTTACCATTCCATGGGTTCCCTTTTTACTCATTTCCAGATGGAGTGAGAATATGTACAGGATTCAGAAATAGCAAAAAGCAGCCAATCATTGAGCTTAAGCAGGTTAGCTTAACAATGAGTTACTAAAAGACATGGCCTTTTATTCTTATTTTTAAAGCTACAGTAGTATTTCTTAGACTTTCAATGTGTGGGAGGGTCATAAGAGAACAGTAATAAGAGCTAGGTATATTTGTAGACTAGTAGTTATATTCTATATTCAGCATGTTTTTTTTTAATAAAGTTGACTTTAAGTACTCTTTTCTTAAACTTTTAATACTGTACAATACAAAAACAGGTTTGAAGGGAATATTTAAAATCATGTTACGTACAAAATATCACAAATCGTTTAAAGTTAAGTATAACTGAGACATAGTAAATTAAAATTTAAAATTTATGATATGTAATATAGTGAAATTGCAAACTAAATAAGCCAAAATCTGTGATTGGTATACAATTTATAGACTGAGAAGTCCTTAGAAGAAAATACTTAAAGTACATTCATATATTTTAAACATTATTCCTAATAAACTGTGATGTTCATGCACTATCTGTAGTTGGTTTGACTCTATAAACCACACCACAAATTTCTTGCCTCCTTGTTGATCTCATACTGAAATTAGATGAATTTTGTGAATTTGACTTTCTTCAGGGTCCTGTCAGATAAGCCAGCCACAGGCAAGCATACTTGAGAACACTTTGTGACCAAATGTTTTTTCATTTGAGTGTTGTTTTTTATTTTTTTATTATGAATAAAGTCATATTTTTTTATCCATGTATCCCCTTGTTCAAATTCCCTTCCCCTTCCCACCCCTACAAGACACTCTCTCTTCTCCCCATCTCCTTATCTCCTCACCATCAAGGGCAGGAGGTCCCAAGGTCTCAGGGAAGCTAAGTTTAGCATCCACTCCAGGCAGATCTACTTTCCTCACCCCAATATCAAGTCTTTTCAAATGTTTCCTAAAAATAAACTTTTGAAATTCAACATGCAAGTTTCACTACTTATTCTGACAATTGTTGGAACCAATACTTTCAAATTTGCTTAGTTTTGTGATCAATACAAAGCAGTACAGTAATATGGTTTTACACAAATAAGCATGCAAATTAACAATGCAATTAGTCAGGTTATAGATTTTTTATATTTTTGTTATTTATCCTCTAGTTTATGAAGGGTGAAGTTTCCACGATGGAGTGCAAATGTGAACGGGCTTTCTGTTGCTCACCAGTTATGCTAAAGATAAAAACCATAACATTAGTTTAAGCAAGTTATGAATACACACTGTTATAGTTTAAATTGTGTCTCCCCAAACATCACATTCTCAAGTACTAGACCTCAGTATCTTGGAATGTAATGGGTTTCAGAAACCAGGCCTTTAAAAATGTGGATGAAATGAGGCCTTTAGCATATATATTCGTGAAGCATTACCAGTCTTTAAGAGAAAAAAAGAAGGCTGGAGAGATGGTTTGACGTTTAGACTTATTGGCAGAAAACTTTGTCTAACATGCATGAGGTCTGAGGTTTGATGCACAAGATGAAAATACTATTTAAAATTAAAAATAAATTTAAAATAAGCAGAACCCTCTAGTGATCCTTATCAGATTCTAAATTAAGATTCATTTATTTCTCTCATGGGCATCTGTTCTATTCAAAAAACTACAATAAATAATTTGGGAACAAGAATAATATACTATAGCTTGGCATATAGTAGATATAAAATATTCAGACATTTATTTTTACTGTTTCATCTATTTTCAAATGTAGGCTATGAGGCAGACTAATAGGCTGTTTTTCCAGAGCAGAGAAAGGAGCATAGCTTTCCCTTCAAAACTGTTGCTGTAGTACCAATGGCTTTTGTAAGCTCTCTAAAGAGAAGATTCTTCCTTATTCAGATCTACCAAAGCCCATTGTCATGCCCCTAAGATTTCACCTGTCTCTGCCTTTTCTGTGTGGATCATTGGATCTCCCAGCAAGTTATTCTTTACAAAGATACCCAGAAGTCCTGTGCTCCAAGTCCTATATGTAAAGCTGTCTCCCTTTATGCTGGAATTTTAGAAACTGTCTTGTCCCTATCTCTCTGTTGATTTCTCAGTACAGAATTTGTCGACTATCACAACATCTGAACTATTCCCTGCAGATAACAAGCACATAAATGGATAAAGAGACACACAAAAAAAAATCAAAGTTTTCCTGCACCAAAGAGAGAAGATAGTGTGGATTCTGATTTTCTATGCACCACATGGGAAAGCCATTAAAATGTATGTCCCTTCCACTTTCAGAAAAAATGGCTAAAATAGGACATATAATGATAAGAATTGCAAAGCAACTTTTACAAATGCCTTAGTAGATAAGTGGTTTAATAGTGCCTAACTATTTTTGCCCAGGAGGTCTATATATTACTTAAATTTCTAGAATGCTTTGTAGAAATACTGATTTTTATTTCCAAGTAATGCTATATAATACATAAAAATTGTTGAGCTTTTTAACTCTATAATTTTTTAACATTCTGAAAATATATTTCTATCTTCCATTTTCTGCTTAAAGATCATAAGGAAATAGCTGGAAGACATTTTGAAATTTGCCTATCGATTATAAATTTAATAATGTTTCATCTTTTAAATTCTTTTGTGAATTTTATACTTGTAATCTGTTTTTTTTTTTCAGAAGTAATAAATTGTGGTGGAATGTTCTCTGTATGCTGTAAATAAAGGACTAGTTTGGCCGATGTAGAGCACCATAGAAGTGGATGGAGTATCAGAGGAAGAGACTTGCAGGAGGGTGGAGTTAGTGAGTAGCCATCCAACCCCCGAAGGAGGAACATGTAGAGGTACGGGCTGAGCCACGTGGCGGAAAGATTAATAGAAATGGGTTGATTTAAGATGAAAGAGCTAGCTAGTAATGTGCTTGAGACATGGGCCAAACAGTATGAAGTAATATAAGCATCTGATTCATTTCTTTGGGGGACAAAAGCCGCCGCACGGACCAGGTTCCAAACCTCCGAGCCCAAAACGAGTGCCGGGGAAAACCTTCCACAACAATAAATATATTTAGGGATTTTGATTCTTTCTCCCATTTTCACAAAGTCAGCTTGATGAAGAAAAAGAATGCCTGAATGTATGCAAAATTTGTTAGCATAAAAATATAAGAGAAAATAAAATGCCCCTCTCATTTCCAAAAATTGAATAAAATAGCACACATAATGATAGAATTGCAAAGCAATATTTAAAAAATCTTACTAGAAAAATGGCTTAATATTACCTAAATATGAGTCATTAACTAAGACTTTCAGTCACAAGGTAATAAGATAACCTATCTTCTATACGTAAGTGCATACACACAAACACATATACATTATTCATACATAAAGCTACACACTAGCTGGTTAAAGAGAAAGTTTATGCTAAACAATTTTTGTTTAGATGTTTGCTTGAAATATGGAAAATTGCTTGAAATAGAATAAAAATTATATGTCCCTTATTTTCTCCCAGCTACATTCTAACCTTTTTTTCTAATAAACATACTTTCCCAGTAAATAAATAAGTAGACTTGGCTTCATATCTACTGCGGGGTTTATGTAGTGATGACATATTTATCTCCATCTTCTCATCTGTAAGGAAAGTGCAAAGATGGCGAAAATATTTACCTATAGTGACAACTATTTTAATATATTTGGCACAGAATAGACTCTTACTTAAAAATATTAAATTTTTACTGCACATTCATGATCCACCAATTGAAAATAAGCTGTACAGAAAACATTATTCACTACAACCTTACCTTAAAACCTCCACTAAAGATTAGGGAGAAAAATAATTTTACCAGAGACATTATGCATAACATAAACATCTGTTACTTTATATCAAAAGACATATTTCCATCCTCTTTATAAATTGCAACAGTTCACAAATGTGTTTTGTTTTAGGTAACAAATATACATTTTTATCCTGCCACATTTTGCGTATGGTGCAGCTGAGATCAATGATTTGCCATGCTCTATTCTAATAGAATGTGAAATGTATTGTGTGGGAATGATCATGGTCACTTAGTCAGAGATTTCAGAGAATGTGTGGTGTATATCCCCTAATAAAAGAAATCAGCCTGTTCGAGATATGAAAAAAAAAAAAGATAGACGTCTAAGCTAAGGGAAAGGTGAAGCTTCTTCATGAAAAATGACTCAATCTGAGTTCTAAATTATGAGATCTGAAGTAGGAAGAAAGAGATAGCATATTATTTGGATAAAAGTGGTAGAAAAGTCTATGAATGGATCTGGCAAGATAACTCAGTGAAACATGTACCTGCCAATAATCCTACTGACCTGAATTTGATTCCAAAGCTCCACTTGGTGCAAGGTGGAAACCATCGAAACAAATGTGCTCTTACTCCCACTCTCCCTGTGGCTCATGCACCCAAGTAAATAATAAAGATAACGAGAATAATTTTAAGTCCTGAGCCAGGAGCATAGAAAATATGAGAGAATTGTTAATGAATCTCATCAAAACTGGCCACAGAACCAAGAAGAAAATAAAGGACACAATAAGGAGACAGAAAGATCAGATCATCAGATCCATAGAGAACTTGAAATTTTAATAAAGATTTTGGTCCCATACTTGGAATAAAAATAGCCATCGAGTAACTGAGTCACATATGCCTTTCAATAAATTAGAAAATATTCAGCAATAGCTGTTATAATAACTGACAGATTATCTTTGCTTTATATATTGAGGAGGCTCATAAGATGATACAGAGAAAGAGACAATTTGAGAAGGTAGCATGGATATCTGTTGGTACATTTTATAAACTAGAAGTGAGATGGTCTAGGGTGGTTCCGAGAATCATAGTGCACAACTGAATGAGAACATATGCCTCTTGATGGAAGCAGACTGCTCTTTTACTGAAAATCATGGATCAAAATATTTCAGTTAGAAAGGCTTTAAGCATTTCTATACAGATTCATAGCATAAGTTTCAACTGTGGGATTTACTGTGAAAAATGTGAAGTATAAGATTATTCACCAGCTGATCAAGGAAGCATGTCCTATACCCAGCCCTTGATAGGTAGAGACAGATAGGATCTTATGAGTTCAACCCTAATTTGCTATTCCAGATTTGCATAAATATTCCAAAACAGTCAGTGTTCCACAATAAGACCCCACTCTCCTCCCAAAAAGATTATTAAGTAATGAATGTAAAGAGAAGAAAATGAAGACAGTGTAAACAAGAAGAAGTGTCTAATCCAGGTATGTCAACGAATAAAGAGAACAAGGAAAAATGATAGATCCCTGAGACCTGGATATCTCAAAGTCAAAACTCAAGAGTAACATGACTCCATCCATCAGCCTGGAGACAGGTTTTTAACTCAGAAAAGGAAGTCCATGGAACTCACTACTGAAGAGAAGACACTGGGAATTCTTTGGGGTTGCATAAATATAAACAAGCCAGAACCAGTAGCTTTTGGAGAGGACTACAGCTGTCAAGGCAAAGAGTAAGCAATTCCCAAAGAAATGACTTTGCCTGAAACTCAGTTCTCTTTGTTCATGATTACCTTATTAGTGAATTTTACAACTCCATAAAAATTTTAGGATTTTTTAAAACTAAGAACTGGAATTTTGATTATCATCTGTAGATTACTTGAGTGGGGTAGAAATTTTTAACAAAAGATATAACTTACAAATATGAGAATTAAAAAAAAATTGTATGCTATTACACAAAATCTATTTGGTATTGTAATTGAAACCCAGAGTCTGATATTTGGGAAATGCTGAAATATCAGAGAGAAAGGGAGCAAATCACAGGCAATTCTCACTAAGATAACTTTTCAGGCCAGTCTCTTAAATCCTCTTTTCCAACCTCTCCATCCTCAGCTGACAAGGGAAGTGGCAGGGGAAGCTGAACTCCTCCCTTCTCTTTCTCTACCCAGCTATCTCACTTCCTAATTCAGCTTCCATAGAGCTAGAACTAAAGGAGTGTGCTACCACTGCCTGGCTCATTTAGACCTTAAAGATCTAGAGAGATCTCTGCCTCCCACGTGCTGGAATTAAAGACATGGATAACCACTCCCTGAGCTGTGTGAGTGGCTCTGTCCTCTGATATTCCAGAGTATTTTTATTAAATATACAATATATGATCACAGTATATCATTCAGTTTCCTTCATCAAGGGTCTGAAGTTTTCAACATCCAGATAATTGACCTTATGAGTAAAATTTATTCTTATATTCTTCAGAAATTTGGAAGCTATTGTGAATGAAATTATTCTTTTCATTCATACTTTGATTAATTTATTATTACTGTATATAATATTATTTATTGATTTCTTTGTGTTGATTTAGTGTCCTGCAATTTTGCTGTGTTTCGTTATTGATTCCAATGGATTTTTGACAGAATTGGGATTTCTATAACATACAATGCAGTAGAACTGATGCACATATGAACTCACAAATACTATGGCAACATGTCCAGGGCCTTTATAGGTATGGGCCTACACAGATCTGTACCTAAGTGGGTCCTAGCACTGAGAAAGGAAGTGAACAACGCCATATTGTTAACATGGAAGCTATGTGCAAGTGATAATTGCTTACAAATGAAAAATTAGTTTTCACTAATGGAGTTTCGCTGGGTTTTCAAATTACTCTGAAGGTCAGGGCCCATGCCCAGCAGTAGATGGGTAACATAAAACAAACATAATGGCAATTTTGAGTGTCTTTGTCTCCTAATGCTTTGTCAGGATCTTTTTCTTTTTCCTAATCTTACAAATCTTTTCTGTATATATTATGGTTTCTGGCTTTATGTTTTTGTATTATTTGTCTCTGTGTGAATATTTGTGTCTATATGTGTGTTTCTTAAGCTTTTTATTTGGCTCTTTTTATCCTCTTTGTCTCTGTTTTATGAATTTTTACTTTATTATTATTATATTTTCAGATGCCTGGTTTATATTTTAGTGAGGGGTGAAGATTTGGGTGCCATAGAAGTGGGAAGGACCTAGGAGGAGGTGGAGTCCAGAGCTCTAAGACCCATATAAAAGCTAGACCTTATATACCACTAATGAAACCATAATCAGTACATATATTAAAATTATTTTCAATAAAAATTATGATTTACAAAAATAATAAGTATCATAACAAAAGAACTTGTTTTTATCTGAAATATTTAATTTATTTTCTTTTGTTTTGAGCTTCATATATGATTATCTTGGTTAATTTCTATGATGAGATATTGCCATTTGCATAGAAAAGGTAAGGAGAATTGTACTTTTCTGGTATTGGAGAAAAGCCTTTCAATTCTTTTTACCACTGAATGTAGTTTTAGCTCCATGGCATTGATTACCCTAGCTTTTCTTCCTAGAATTTTCAAAAATATCACTGGTGAAAAAAAAAAAACCCTTTATTCATGTGTATTATAACATTCGGTGAACTGAGGCCTATAGAATCATAGTTCAGAATCTTTGGCTTGAGAAGGTAGAGATCTATAAGTTGGCTGTTGTCACACAGACTGTATTGAGAATTGTTTTGAGAACTTGGGATGCCTTAGGGGATAAAGTATGGCTCCCCACAACTGAAAGCTGGAGTTCAAATTCCCAAGACCCAAGAAAAGCCAGCTGTTATATATCTGTAATCCCAGTGCTTGTAAAACAAGAATAGGAAACAGAAATAGTCAAGTCCATCAAAACCAGCATGTATCATAGAAGCAGCTGTTTACAACAGGTTACCCTTGTCACAAACAAGGACTAACAGCCAGGATTGTCCTCTGACTTCTACATACAAACGATAGGGCACATACATGTCTGCAATCATATACATAAGAAAGGAGAGGAGGAAGGGAGGGAGGTAGGGAAAGAGATAGGGAGAGGGAGAAACAGAGACAGAGAGAGACAAAGAGACAGAGAGTGAGATTATGCAGACACACACATTACAATACCTTGTGATACTTTCTTTGTTTGGTTTCTTATATTTTTTATTAAGTTATTGTCATGAGTTTCTTTAAGTCATTCCTGATTTCATCTCTGGCTTAATAATTCCATTATGACTACATAAAAAGCTTGAAATACATAGTCAAAATTCACTACAGTGAGTGCTCTTCTGACCCAAGCCTCAACATTGCATTTTTGTGTCATCTCAGTCTCTCTTTTCTCCTCCTCTTGTTTAGGGCTTTGCGGTTATGGAATGACACAAGACGAATGAAGGAAACTCCACTTAAAATTAAACATGCTGTATTATGATCTGTGTGTTACCTTATCTTAGGTCCTTAGGTCTCCCATAAAATGCAATTGTTATGCCTTAAATAATATCACCCTCTATAAAATGATTAGCCACCCTTCTTCCAAAACATAAAGAAAATACATTTTACTAATGGAAAATGACAAGGTTGTCTTCCCTTACAGTTACCAGCAATCCACTGTTAGTTACAACTTCTAGGCCATTTTGTTTTTGTACACAACAGCTAATATAGAACTTATTCTACCTATACTTGTTGTCTTACTTGTTTTATTATTTGAAATAAGTCATTATTTTCCAACAAGAATAATAATATAAAAGTTAATTTTTAACCTGTATTACAGTTTTGACATGATGTAGAGATGCATAAAATTTGCAGAATTCTAAAGACAATGTTGCCTTTTATTGGCAAAATGCAATTACAGAACTAATTGGCTGTTACATTGCAGGGTGATCTATGCTTGGCTGGCAGCTCTCTTCCTGCTGGCATTGTGGGGTTTGGTCCACTTGCACCCCCTTTCAATATGTTTCATTATCTAAGCCAAAAGAATGGTCACTCAGTGGATGGCTTGGCAATGCCAAGACACAGATGCTGAGCTCTCACGTTTATCTTTTCTCCAACAGGAGCAATATGGTAATAAGTGCCCGATTTTTTTGGCTAGGAGTCAAGCTTTTTGCTCATTACAGTTGCAGGTTTTATGACAGCCTCAAACTTACCTTTCTGCTTGTTACATTTTAAATGGCCACTTAGCACTCCTGATTATTTTTGTTGGTGGGCTTCTTGTAGATTGATTTAATTAGAGAGATTTATTATAGTGAAAAATCCCAGTGCTCCATTTGTTTATATTCTAGACTATTATACACCCTACTTATGCCCCTGAAAGTTTTACTGCTTTGTGAATTAAATATAAATTTGACACAATGCATAACACCAGAAAAATGGATCGTTGGCAATCTATTCATTCCAAATAAAATATATTCATGTAAATTTCATATGCTCTTTGTTATAAAGATGACACATGATTTTGACAAACTTTATTTTAGATATCATCCCAGTTAGTATGATTATAAATGTTGCAGAAGCAGTTACAAAAATTCCCAATTGCTATTGGACAAATGACTAAGTAAAATTTTAAATGGCCACCAAAAAAAGCAGTAAATTGTTTGTTGCTCTTCAAACATTGGCTGTGAGGCATGTACAAGTTTAAGAGAATGGTAAGGCATATACTAAGAAAAAAGACAGAATAAGGAGATTTATATTTTTTTTGTAATAGGTCAATGTGTACTTTCAAAAAGACTTATAGACCTTCCTTATAGCATTTGAATTCAAAATGTCTCACATTGGCTCATGCTGGCTCATATTTTTGGCTTTTTGTTGTTATTGTTGTTATTATTATTATTGTTTTTTTTAAGGTTCCCCCCACTGGGCAACCTTAAGGATTTTAGCAATTCCCAGTCTGGTTAAAGCATGTGTTCTCTAGGTCCTTGTCCTCTGGGGTATCTGCAAGCACTCCTGTTCTCCTACCACCACAGACACTATAGGTCCACACTGGCAAACATTCTCCCATGCATTGGACTTTATCCCCTCTTATTTCTGCCAGGAATAATTCCAGCAGGACAAGAGAAAACTAACCTGATTTTCTCTTCAGGTAAATAAATAGGAAGGGATGACCATTAACAGAATTTCCAGTGACATCCCTTCCACAAACAAAAAGCAAAAACCAAACCAAACCAAAACAGAACAGAACAACTGTTGATACTTTGCCTAATGCTTGGTCACCACCACCTTTCCTTTTAACCCTCCCATCTCCACAATAGAAAACTCCAAAAAAAAAAAAAACAAACCTAATATTGGACACAGGAGCAAATTGCTTTTATTGCACCTTGAATCACCCCATAGGGCAGAAAGGATATTTTGTAGTCTGGGAGGCAAGCAATGGGGAAGGAGGCAGCTGAAGCCTTCTGGCACCTGGCACTCATGGGCTCTAAGAGTGTCCAGCTTATCCCCGCAAGGATAAATATAAATATTGTCACTCTCACATTCTATCTCATCCAGGTCTTATTGTAATAAGAAAGCCATGAGACCCATGCACCAAAAAAGAACAAGTGATTTTTAGTACTGAAAGCCCCTTCCCAATATACTTGTCAAAACAAAGATTAAAGTCTCCCTCTACCTTGTAAAGTTGACATGGCTCTGAAATTTACTCAATTTTGCTTTCTAAATACTTCTTCTTTTTTTTTTTTAGAATTGAAACATGACAATGTTTATTTGAAAGATTTGGGGAGCTTGTGCTATACTGTTGTGTGTTATAAATATTGCTACCTTTTTGCTCCTATACTAAGTAATTCTGGGGACCTAAACTCTACTGTTAAATACATGAGTGGGTGATTTTGTGACATAAATCAAAATACTACCTGCCACCTGCCCAGGGAGGGGATGAGGAGCTGTGCAGAAGAGAGAATGACCTGATGTGGTGGAAGGGGGAAAGGACCTTGAATAAGGATATAAGGATGAAAGTGTGACTTCTTTGTTCATAATAATAAAATAAATAAATAAATAAATAAATAAATAAAAAGAATCGACCAGGAGCAAAGCTGAGGAAGCTGGAAGACAGCTGGGAGAGATTTTACTGTGGTGTTTCTCTCTTTGATATTTCAGCCTTTCCCTGATATCTGGTTCTCAGATTTTTCATTACAACCAGAATTTTTGCAACATTTATATATGTACCATTGTGTGCTCAGTACCTACAGAGGTCAAAAGACAGCATTCTATCTTCTGGGATCTGAGGGAAGAACGGCTGTGAGCTACCATGTGGCCCCTGAGCCATGTCTTAGCAGATACAGCCAGTGTTCTCACTGCTACACCATCATCTCTCCTGCCCCTTGGAGATGATTTCTGAGACAGCTTCTAAATACTTCTTAAGTCACAGCCTCCACGTTAAAAATTAGGAGAGTTTTATATCTAAATAAATAATGCATAAAATAAAATTGATTGATTGTATTTCAGAGAAAGAAGGGAAAGTATAAGAGGATAAGGAAGACTTCTTACCTTGCAAACTTCATTAGAAAAAGACAGTTTAAATAAAAAGACTTCTAAATTCAACTGAAAAGAAATAGTGAAAATTCTAGGTAATAATTTTACAATTGAAGTAACAACAAATATCAGGCAATTAAATTTAATTAGAAACATCTATCTTCAGATTCCTAAACCATAAAAATTTTGGGGACAAAATAAACCTGCATTCTTATTAACCACACATTGGCTTTCCTCAGGCAAGAATTTTCTAGACAATGAAACATAAGAACTATGATGTATAAAACATTATATATTGCTTAGAGATGAGTACTTGGGAAGATGTGCGTAGGTTACATGCAAGTGCTGTGCCATTTTGTATAAGGTTATTGACCATCTGCAAATTTGCATATCTGTGGGGCTCCTGGAACTATCCCCTGCAGATGCTGAGTAATAGCTAATTTGGTTTCACAGTTATACAAAATTATGGCATTGTCCCAACTCATTTTTAGTGCTTCCATATTCTTAAATTCTGGTCATTTAAAAGATGCAAAAAAATACATAATCAGTTCATAAGTATAGATGTGAAACCTAAATAGACCATGGTATAACAAAGGACTCTAGAAATAAAAGAAGTTTACAAATTAAGCCTCTAAAGAACAAAGGGCACATATAAAGAAGTAACTAATTCATTAATGATACCAGCATTATTCATAATAGCAAGAACCTGGAAACAACCTAGATACCCCTAAACTGAAGGACTAATTAACAAACTGTGGTATATCAACACAATGGAGCACTACTCAGCAGTAAGAAAAAATAATATTCCAAAATTTGCAGAAAATGGATGGATATGGAGAATATCCTCCTGAGTGAGGTACCACAATCCCAGAAAAAGAAGCAGAGGATGTATTCACTCATTAGTGGACTTTTTTTAAAAAAGAGAGAGAGATGTCATTGTACACAAGAACTCAAGGCTAGAACATAGCTAAATGACACAATGCCTCACTTCTACATTGATGGCCTCTGGCAGGGGTTTGGGTGAGGAAAGACTTGTTTTCTTTAAGGGTCTGAATACAGGGAGTTTAATTATGCTCCAGTAAGTAAATGAGCAGCATGAATGGGTGTTTCTGTAAATGGGACATTATAAGAGTGGGCATGAATCTGAGAGGTCTGATAAGTGAGTTGGATGAGGTGCATGATGTAAAATCAATAAATAATAAATAAATTAATTAATAAAATCTATGCATGTATATTTAAACTACTGAATAATAAACAAATAATCTCATAGTTTCCCGTAATATGAAAATGGTATTGTAAACATTGAGCACCACAAATCCTAAGAAATAACTTCTGAAATAAAAGCATTGAGTCTAAAGATGACTAAAAAATAGCTTCAAGTTTTATAACAGATAATGTACTATACTATGACAAATAAAATAAACTTTGTAGACAAAGGAAAACTAAGAAAATATCCTGCCAGCAAACCTATGGAGATGAACACATTGAAGAATATTATTATAACAAAAGTAAATGAGTCTTGGAACTAAGAAGTATAGGAAGCAAAGTGAAACAATAAAAGACTGATAGTTCCAAATAAATAATGACTCTATAACGTGATGTTATTCATAAGTACCAGGGACATAAGGAATTAAAATGCCCACAGACAGACTGTGACTTTGATGTTTGCCCTCTTGCTGTTCACAAGCAGTTTAATGGATTCAAATGGTTAACACAAAAGACTGACTTCTAATTATAGTTAAAACTAGAATTTGACACATTAATAAACAAAACAAAACATTTATGTGAATGTGTAGTAAAAAAATTAAGTTTATAAATAACCAGTATTTAAAGGAAGAAATAGATGACACAAGATATGTTTGCTAAATAAGTCACATTTTGTGCAGCTAAAACTTTCCTGTGAGAAAAATGCATAGCTTTAAATAGATAATAAGAATGGACAAATGATGCAATTGAGTGTTTAAAATTACAGTTGAGGTGTTCAACATTCATTTTCTAGTGGTATGAAAATGTCATTACAATATGGCAGCAGCACATTAATACACACAATGAATTATTTCAAAGAACACAGAAATGGGTTTCAGAGATATTTCTCAGTTTGAGTAAATATACTGAGCATGCAGAGGATCCTCAACCCAATCCTTTCATCTTATCATGAAAGATGAGAAAAATTCTAAAATCCAATTTTAGAAAAATATTGCAAAATAAAAAAGTGTTAAACAGAAGCATATCACAAAATAATGAGTTTAAATCCATCAGAGAAATGCATATCAAAACAACTTTGAGATATCACCTGACACCTGTCAGACTGGCTAAGATAAAAGACAAAGATGACAGCCTATGCTGGAGAGGGTGCAGAGCAAGGGGAACACTTCTCCATTGTTGGTGGGAGTGTAAGCTTGTTCAGCCACTCTGGAATGCAGTATGGTGGTTTCTCAGAAAACTGAGAATCAATCTCCTCAAGGATCCAGCAATACCACTTCTGGGTGTATACCCTAAAGATGCACAGTCGCACTCCAAAGGCATTAGCTCAACTATGTTCATAGCAGCATTATTTGTAGTAGTAAGAACCTGGTAAGAACCTAGATGCCCCTCAACTGAAGAACGAATTAACAAACTGTGGTACTTCTACACAATGGAGTACTACTCAGCAGTAAGAAAAAATTATATCCTAAAATTTGCAGGCAAATGGATGGATTTGGAGAATATCCTCCTGAGCAAGGTATCACAAACTCAGAAAGATAAGCAGGGGATTATCTGCTTATCTAAACAACAACAACAACAAAACAAAAAACAAAAGAAAGAAAAGCATGCCCAAGATGCAAAACCACAACCACTGAACAGCTTGGGATCAGAAACACCTTGGTCTGCTTCCTTGGATCCCACTCCCCCTAGAGGAACACCTGACTCAGTCTTGACGTTGTGGGGAGAAAACTGGATTTGCCAAGAGTGGAGGCTGAACTAGGCAATATTGTTATCTTGGGACCTTGGGATCACCTGCCCATGGGGAAAATGGGGAGATGTGGAGAACAAAGAATGATCTGATGTGGTGGGAAGGGAAAGGAAGGGACATTGATTAAGGATATACAAGAATAGAAAATGTGAGTTCTTTATTCATAATAAAATAAATAAATAAATAAAGTTAGTTTTAATAGATACCTGATTTATGATTTCTAAAATTCTAATGTAACAAAGTTATAAGATATGGGAAAAGTGAAGGTCAATAAATTGATTAAATGTGACATAAGCATAAATCAGTATGATAAACTATATTAACAAATGTGAAAGTCAATCAAATTCTTAAAAAATGTAACTGATTAAAATTAACAAAAGAAGTGGGGGAATATATATATATATGTACATATTTTATAATACTTTAAAATATAAAACAAATTTAGTTTTTAAAAGCTTCCCTAGAAGAAACCTAGCTTTAGTGAAAATTCAGAAGAAATAATTATCCTGTAGGTCAAAGGATAACTAATAAAGGAATGATTAAGTTCATTTGCCTATCAGAGGTGTGCTGCAGTCACTGGACAGGCTGCCTGTGAGTGCAAGAACTCAGGAAATCTATGCAAGTTTCATATGAAGGCCCACACCCTGAATGAGTGTGGCTAAAGAAATAATTCTATGGTTGAAGTCAGAGTCTTCTGGATGAAAGCCTGGAGACAAAAGTTCCAAAAGTCAGCATATAGATATGGCTTTTTGCAGAAGAATACATGTGGCAAGTATTTGCTCTTCTTAGTCTCATCTGTTTTGGTCTGCAAATGATTCCATATGCCAACTGACACTAAAGCAAATCTTCCCCCATTTACTTCACCCACTGCAGAACTGAGCTTGTTCTTTGTGCAGGTGCTTCAAGAAGTACCAGGGATCCCTGAGTATAAATGACAACCAAGGCAGCACAAGTTTCTCTCCCAAAAGAAGAGGGATTGACTTCATGTCTGAGGAAACACTGAGAATAACTAATGCTTAACCAGTGTCCTTATTCTAGTCAAGCTGACATGTGAAATGAACCATTATTATCGTGAGTACTTGAATCAAAATGACATATTTTTAACTTATGACAATACCATGTGACAGATGTGATATGAAATATGACAAAGATTTTAAATAGACAATGTCCATCAATACTAATGCTAAATGTGGATTAAAATAATCTAGACTACCATTTCTACCTATCTGTTTGTATCTGAGCTCAGTGATATTTTATAATCATCCTATGGGCAAAGTAATCAAAGCCTTCATAAAGCTTTACACATGAGGCAATTTGGTATCAGGATAAGTATAGAACAATTGATCAGTTGAATAGATTATACTCCTCAACATAAATCAACATATGTGAAGCAATCAGTGTGCACATATGTGACAATTTATAAAATGATAAATATGGTATCTCCAAATTAGTCGTCAAAGAATTACCAATAGGCTTATCTTATGATTCTAGGTTACAATTGAGGGAAAATAAAATAGACAAATAATAATTTAAATAATTTAAAATATCCTAATCTATTATTTCTAGTCATAAAGTCGAAAAAATGCATAAGCTTGGAAAGGATTCACATCTCGCTATCTCATTCCTATTGAAGTTTGTATTTGACGAAATTAATTTTTCTTATTCATCTTGGTGGATATTTATCTGCTTCAGTAGAATTCAGAAAATATCAATGTTTTATTCTGTTGGCCACTGACGTTACTGTATTTGATTCAAACCTATGTTCTTATCTTTGTTTTATTCAACATTATATTTTTTATTAATTTCAAAACCAGATTTTATAGCTAATTCATTGTTATCTATCCCTGGCTATTTCTGACATTTTAAACTTGATGCATTCTTTGAATACCTATTTTAATTTTATCTTTAGTTCATTTTGAAATATTACATAATCAAAGGGTGTTCCATGATGTGTGAATGAATCTTTTACGGTAGCTGTCTCAAAAGTTCCAAGATTATCAACTACATTTAATTCCATTCTTAGCATTAATATCTAACTCTGAATGATGGTCATCATACATAACTATTCTATTGAAGTCAATTGTCTTGTGCTGTAGCCATGTAATCATGCATTTAAAAAATATCTACCTATGCTTCAGATCAATATGCAAAAATCAATACAAAGTGGTAATTTATGCATTGTTCATTCATGTAAATTATATTGAAATAAAGCTTTAGTTTTTATATTTCCATGTTAATCTTGTTTATAATGATTATTAAAAGAGTGTTAAAATATCTCACTATAATCATGGCTTTCTCTATTTCACCTTTTGTTTCTATCTCTTGTCGTTTTATTTTTAGAATATTTCAAATCTTGAAACATAAAATAGATAAAATGATCAGCACTGGCTTTTGTCCCCAGTAATAGATTTTGTTATTAAATCTAATTTAGTTGTTTCAGAGAAAGAGAGTTATACAGATTTGCTACTGTTTGATATTAGGGTTTTCCTTAACATTTTCTCCTTTTACATTCATATTTTCTTATATTTTATTGATAATTTTAAATGTAAGCAACATATTGCTCAGTAGATCATATTTCCATGTTATTACAAACATTTTTTTGTCTCTCCTTTGTTCTTTGTTTGTGCTTCATTCCTTAGGGATTTCTTCATTGCCTATCAATGCTAAAGTACAATAACAAATATGCTTTATCTAGGTTCTAGCTGCATAGTACAATTCATCTTCCGTAATAAGAGATTTTTGGCCTTTTTGGTCAGGGTTTTAGAGGTTTGGACATTTTTTAGCCTTGAATAATTACATAAAGGTTTTTATTAATTTTATGTTGTTTGGCCTATGGCTTAGGCATATTGTTAGTTTTGTATCTTAATTTAACTTTTATTAATTTGTCTTGTCGCATGGCCTGTGGATTATCTGTGTTCTTTTTTAATGTTATATGTGCCTGGATGGTGTCTTTTGTGATTCTGCCCTCCTTTTTTTAAAATCTATGTTTTGGTATCTTTAGGAAAGTCCAGATGCATAACTCCTTAGTTTAGGACACCAAGTTTCCTGCATTCTGGGAAGTGGATCAGCAGCCAGCATAAGACAGTTTCTCCAAAAATCATCTTAAAGTTCAAATTATATTGTAAGTGTCTATATTCCCCTCAATAAATATTAATCATGTACACAATATATTACAAATAGATATTATTACAATAATCTTCCACCTGCTTCTTGTAATATTTTGCTTTAAATTCCACATGACTCCATGGGGATGATGCTTGCTATACACCACATCTCTTTCAATCAGATTAAGTTGGGGTGGAGTTAGTTTGCACTACAGATTTCTGACCTCATACAAGGAAATCACATAAATTGAACTGCCTGCCTACACTACCAAAGCATCGAGGTAGACACAGTATTATGCCATTTGGATGTAATTCTTATCATTAGATATGCTCTTGGAATTGTGTATTGCTATTCATATGAGATGATCCTCTCTAAGTAGCTTTGTACATCTTGACATTAGTAAGCTTCTTAACCAAGATAGTTTCATGTCACCTGGAGAACATTTTGTTTATTCTATTGTTGAACATACCTTTGTTATGTAGTATAATATAATAATGCATAGGAGTACAACTATATTCATATAATTTTTTATTAGACATAATATAGTAAACTGATATTCTTCAAATAATTTATAGAAATAAGCAATAACTTATCTATAGACAAATATGGATATATACTTGATTTTCCCATCTTCCAGACTTTGATCAAGTGAATTTATTTAGAGATTTACCAAGGTATATAAGTATTATTTATTATATTTTATGTAGAGGAATATCATCAAATAAGGTGGCCATTATTGCCATAATTTAGCTGAAATAAAACTTCCAAAAAGAAGTGAAATAAGATACTTTAAGCAGTAAAGTGAGTTTAAGTTTGGGAGAAAATCACTAGAATATAAATAAAAGCAATTTAATCATTTTTACTTTTGTTTGGGGGAATGTTAAGTTCAAACTGAGTTTGCTACTGCACACTTAGATCAGGCATCCTTTGATAGATTTTCTAATTTCGTCAAATATGGCTCAGGTCTGGAAGAAATTAGTAAACTGCATACTGGATATTAAATCCTTGAGACATTCTTTAGTTTGTATTAATAAAATACACCTTGAAATAGGGCATCAGTAGGTACCATCTCTCCTCATCTGACTTTCAGTGATCCTAGAAATAGGTACCATAAAGCCCCTTTCACCAACTAAAGGGTCTTCTCAAGCCAGTTGACATGTAGGGACTTTGAAACAACTTCTTCCAAAAAATATACCAAGGTAAGAATCCAATCTTTATAGAAACTTTTTTTTTTTGTAAACTCTTACTATAAATTTTGTTCTGAAGTTCATTTTGGCAGCTGTGATGAGTATTAATTTGATTTTGAGGTAGGATTAGACTACTTCATTTACTTTAGATAAATCTTTGTTTTCTGAAGGAAGAAAATAGTATTAGGAAAATGTCCTTGTTTTTTAACCTTTGCAAAGGATTTGCCCTCAGTGACTGTATCTAAAACAAATCAAAATTAGTCAACCAAACAAAGAAAACATCAAGGAGATGAAAAACAAAGAGCTCTGTCTATACAAATCCACCCTTGCTTGGCTTCTGAGTTTCTTAATAGGGACTCTGAACATGGAATATGGCTGTGGGTTTTGACATCAGAGACCCGTTGACAATGGTTCACTGACTGAAATATACAAGCTTATTGCTAATCCCTCTTACTTATCCTAAGATTCCAATTAAAAAGACAGCACTGTAAAAAAAAATTGCATAAATACCAAGGCATATCAAGAGCTCAGCTGTTGTGCTGTGGAAGTTAAACACACAGTTTTTTCTTTCTCTAGAAAAGAAAGTTTTGGTTAACCAATACAAAATGAAAATATAGACAACTACATAGAGAAATATATGATTTATTTATTGAAAGGCAATCTGCATTAATGCATTTTTTTGGCAATTCTTCCTAAGCTGTTTATACTTGTGTGTGCATGTGTGTGTGTGTGTGCACATGTGGTATATGTGTGTGTGTGCATGTGTGTGTGTGCGTGCATGTGGTGTATGTGGTATTTATTGGTGCATGGTGTGGTCTGTGTGTGTGGTATGTGTGTAGGGTTTTTATGTATGTGGTATTGTGTGTGTATGTTGTGTGTGCTTACGTGTAATGTGTTTATGTGTGTGGTGTTTGAGTGTATGTGATGTTGTATGGTATGTTGTATGTGGTGTGGTGTGTGTATGTGTGTGGTGTTTGAGTGTATGTGTTGTGGTATGTTGTGTATGTGTGTGTGGTTTGGGTGTATGATGTGGTGTGATGTGATGCGGTATGTGCGCATGTATGGTGTTTGTGTTGTGTGTGTAGGGACACACATTTCATAGCACACATATGAAAGTCCGAAGAAAATCTTGGGTGGTAACTCTCATCCTCCACTGTCTCTGAGATAAGATCTGTCATTTGAAGATGGTACTGGGCTCACGAGCTTCTGGGTCTTCTCCTGTGTCTACCATACTTTTTGCCACAGGACTGCTAGTATATCGCATGTGCTATTGCACCCAGTTTACATGTATATTCTGAAATTAGCAATCAGTTCTGGTATATATCATAATCTCTCAGCAAACCTGGTATATATTCTAAGTGCCAGTTGTGGCCTTTTATTTTAGCTTATAGTTGGGCCCTCCTGTCAAATTATAGTATAAATTTTCTGCTTGCTGTTAGGATTTTTGAAAAAATAAAAGGTATGTAAAGCTTTGGACCATAATAATGCATATTAAGTTCCATGAACATCAAAATTCTTCAAAAATCTGTATTTTTATTCTCAACTTACTAATTTCACTTACTTTAAAATATTACCTAAGCATAATGCTTAAGTGTCTCATCAATATTTATTTCTTTGTACTCAAATTTATTTTACCATATCATGAAATTTTTTTTGCTTCCTTAATTGAAGTTTCAAATTTGCATTTTTAAAGAAAAGGTCAAGATATTGTGTCAAAATAAATATTAATATATATTTTTATTTATTTTATATACCAACTAGAGATTCCCCTCCTTCTTATATTTCTGGTCCTTCACTCACCTCCCATCTACCCCTATCTACTTCTTCTCTGTTCAGAAAGGAGCATGCCTCCCATGAGAGTCAATAAAGCATGTTATATCAAGCTGAGACATGAGACACATTCCTGGATGGGAATTAGGTTCTAAAAAGAAAACTCATGTACCAAAGACAGGTCTTGATTCCACTGCTAGGTACCCCACAAACAAACCGAGCAATACATCTGTCACTCACATAAAGAGGGCCAAGATCAGTCCCATGCAGACTCTTTAGTCATTTATTGGTCCAGGGTCTGTAAGCTCCCAATTACTCAAGTCTGCTGTCTCTGTGGGTTCTCTATCATTTAATCCCTAGACATACAATTCTCTATCCCTATAATTTAAAATTTTATCAGTATGCACAGATTGACCTATTTTTATTTTTATTAATTTTTATCAGACCAAAGGATTATTGTTAATCTTTTATCATTTTTCTTTATGAGAAAATTTTATATAATTCATTGGTTATGGATATTTAAAACATCTTTTATTTCAAAGCTTTCTCAGAAACAATATAATTCCCAGATGAAATGATTTCTCCTTTATCTCACAAGGGTTAGGTTTATTTTTAAATTAAGAATGTTAATTTGATTGGGGGTGCCCATGTATATGTCTGTTATTATGAACATTTCATGTTCATAGACGCCAAAAGAGAGCCTTGGATCCCTTGGAATTGGAGTTTCATATTGGTGTGTACCACTATTTGTGTGCTGGGCATTGAACCCATGTCCTCTGGAAGACCAGCAAATGCTGTTAACCTCTAAGCCATCTCTCAAACCTCCTATCTCTCTCACAGAAGATTTTATCTCTCTTATATTTTTATACCTCCACATATGTGTTCATATTTTCATTAGGTTTCTTCTATCAAATGTCAGCTTGTCCATTTTAACCATTGTCTAATGTAACTCTGCTAGTTTTTCTCTCACTCTATATAAGATTATCTCACAGGCACAGGTTATTTCACTCCCAAAAGGAAGGAGAATGAGCAAGTACCAGTACTTTGTGGAAACCCTAAGATAACCCACTAGACTCCCTCTCTTTTTGGAAGCTATTTATCATTTTTGTCCAGAAGAATCCAGGGGTTAGTTTTGAATAATACCTTGCCCTGTCCAGCTTTTTGTCACGTTGATACAAGCTAGAGTAATCTGAGAGCAAGAATCCTCCATTAAGAAAATGCCTTCATAACATTGGGCTGTGGGAAAGCCTGTAAGGTATATTTATAAGTAGTGATTGCTGTGGGAAAGCCATGGCTATTAGAGCTAGGTCCACTCTGGGCTAGTAGTCTTGGTTTCTACAAAAAAACCAAGCTGAACAGCTCACAAGAAGCAAGCCAATAAGCTGCACTCCTCCATGGCCTGTACATTAAATTCTGCCTTTGGCTTCCTGTCCTGTTTGAATTTCTGTCCATACTTCTCTCAGTGATTAGGGAATTATACCAAGTTACCAAGAAGTATAAAACCCTCTCTTCCTTAAATTGATCTTGGTAATGCAGTTTTATCACAGCAATTATAGCTTCAGTAGGACACTTCTCTTCTATCTTAAAAATAATTCAGGAACTCTTTGCATATCTGATGAATAAAACTGAACATTACTCATAGATCCTAAAATCAGGAAGTTATGATATTACCACTGTTGGACAAAAGGTAGGCTCTTTGAGGAGATAAAGCTGTCCAGCTCAATGAAATATAAAAATGTAGATGTTAAGCAAGAAACAAAAAAACCCTCTATACTATAAAAAATATTTGCTCAAGAACAAACAGGCACCCATTTACCCTGTCTTACTAAACTTTGCTTTCATAATAAAAGCCCTTCCTCTCTTTCTGTATAATTTCAGAGACCTAGTGAAAGTGTCTTGCTCAAAAACAGTCAGTCAGAACCTTGGGCCCTGAAGGTTGCAGAAATAGATTTGAACAGGATGTATAATCACTTTGGTGACCATCAATTATCCTCACAATCTTTCTGAGCTCTCTGAAGCTGTAGTAAGCACAATGGTGCTCAGAACTTAAAGCTAAAACATAGAGCTAAGAATGCTTACTGATGTCTTGGTAAGTATGGAAAGTGAGTTTGAAATGAACATTTAAGAAAGAACCGGGGTCCTAAACAGCTCTGGGAGACCAGAAATCTGTCTTTAAATTAACTCCTAACTCACAGCCAAACTGTTATATAAAAGATTGAGTCAGGCCTGTCACCAACAAGTCATGCACTTACTGATTACCCATTTATGAAGCTTTTTAAATACTTTTCTTAGCTTGAGTGCTGGGAAAAGAGAAATATAAATAAATAAACCAAGGCAAATATACATCTCCTAGATTAGGAATTATTGTAAAGCATCAATTTTCAAATTGTCTGAATTACTTATGCGAAGCTTTCCTTATTTGATATTGTCTTGGTCACTGTTGTACTGCTGTGAAGAGATACCAGGACAAAGACAACTCCTATTTAAAAATGTAAATGGGACTAGATTATAGTTTCAGAGGTTTAGTTGATTTTTCATCATGATTTGGACTTGGCAAAACACATGCTGAAGGATCAGTAGCTGAGAGCTACTATTGATCTGCAGGCCAAGAGAGATGGGGGAAGGAGGTAAGACGGAAGGAAGAGAAGAGGAGAGGAAAAAGAGAGAGAAGGAGAGAGAATGAGAGATAGACAGAGAAAGTCAAAGAGAAAGACAGAGATAAAAAGAGAAACAGAAGAAAAAGAAGAGCAAGGGAGGGAAAAAAAGAGGAAATGGGTGGAGGGAGGTTGATGAAATGAGTGAGGATAGAGGAGAGAAGAAGAACATAGCAGGTAAGCAGATTGGGAGAAGTGAGTATCGTTTCTAATGTTCCTTTTAATAAGGGCACTAATACATTATGTTTCTACTTTTATGACCTTGATTAACTCCTAACCATCTTAAAAATGTTCTGTCCCTTGAGACTATCACACATATTGAACACATCAGTGAATGGCAAGGAAGAGTAAAAATTTCAACCATAATAGCCTTTATATGATACTTGACTATGTATTTTATGTGTAAAAAAGAGGCAGAGTATGTTTGCTTAGCTCATCTGATTTATCTTGGGGTAAATCTCCAGAACTTTAGGTATTTGAGTGACTAATGTTTAATAGACTGAAACAGTTGTTTTGTTTTTAACTTGTGCCTAAGCTATTTAGATGTTCAGTTTTATTTTTCTCTAACAGTTTTAGCTTCTTTGGAGACTTCCAATCCATAAACTTCAAGAGAATGTCTCTGTTTGATAGCCCTTGTCCAAAAATATTAAGATACTCATGGCTCCAAGAGTGGGTGAAAAAATGGGTGAGCTCATTTCCCTTATGTCTTTCAGTACTTATTCCATGATTGACTTACTCACATACTTTACGTCAGTACTTAAAAAATAAGAAATTAAAGGGAGATGGCGTCTTTGTTTTTCATGCAATCTTTACATTTTATTTTTAAAGGACTATTTGAAGTCCAAGATGAGAAAGCATTAAGACTTTATTAGTTCTTAAAGTTTGCTTTTGTTTTCAAATACTTGTAAATGTCTTTCTTCTTATTTACATGTCCTCAGCTTGTGTTAACCTCTCTACAGCCAGCCAAGTCACATGATCTCACTCAACAAGTTAAGCAGACTTAAGAATAATGCATGTTGGGAGAGGATCACAGTTCCTTATAAGACCATTCTCTATCCTATCAATCTTTCTATAACTAAGTCTATTTGAAATGTTTTCAATTGTTGACACTGACATGCAGATATAATTTAATTCTCAGTGGACTACAAAGGGAAAAAAAGACATTTTTTTCTTGTATTATCATCAACAAAATACATAATGGTAGCAATTTGCTTTATCTAATTGCTTTTTTAAACTTTAATGCTCAGCAAAAATTGAATGAAATCTTGTTCTTTTTAGACAGCCATGGCCTCAGGAAGGCTAGTGGAATATGAATCACACTTCTTTTCCTCTGCTTTATCAATCCACACTCTTAGGAAGGATAATAAGAGCTACAGGTGGTGTATTATTAAGGACACAATGTTCAGACACAGGATGACAAGAACTCCCAGGGCGGAGTCCACACAAGCCTAAGCCAGACGAAATCCCAGTGCTGGGGTGGGGCGTAGGCACAAAGTCTCACTCTAGCCAAGAAGCCAATGGCAAATGATAGCTTCTGGTAGAGGAAAAAAATTAGTATTCTTCAGTGGAGTTACACTGAGTATAGTCACAAACCATACTTCACACTCCATGTACTTTAGTCATTTTGTGGATCATTTGCTTTTGTTTTGTTCATTTTTTTTTGAGAAAGATAAAAGTCATGAATTTGGGTGGTGAGAAAGGGTGAACTCAGAAAAGTTGGGAAATGAAAAGAATATGGTAAAAAAATATTTTATGAAATTCTCAAAGAACTTTTTTCAAAGTATAATCTTAAGTATGTGTCTTAATTGAAATCTTGCCTGTTCAATCCAGAATGCTGGAGAAGAGAGAAACAAAAGAAAATTTTAGAAACTCATAATTTAAAAGAGTTTCATGCTAATGTACTTTTGCTGCGCCAAAACAAATTTTTCAAAGCTTGATTTAATCCTATAAATTCAGCTGAACTTTCATGTAACAAAGAAAAAAGGGAGAGGAAGATTAGATACTTCAAAGAAAATGTAGTATGTGGAATTAATTTATTACATATATACAAAATAGAACATTTATTTGTATAGATTTAGAAAATAAGTATATTTGCATAAAATATAGTTCATGTACATTGTGAAAAAATCAATTTATTATATATACAATACTCTTTAATATATTCTCATGCTTGATAATGTCAATTTTTATTTTTACTTATTTTAAATTGGGTTGAAATAATAATCTAAAGAATACTTATAAATATACAAAATTCTGTGATCTCTAAAGACATTCTTATAAAAATTCCCTTTGGAATTAATAATCTTTGCTTATTTTCAGGCTTATTCTACATAGTACTGTTGATTATGTTCTGGTATGGTGTATAATTTGCCTCTCCTACTGGTTTATTAAAATGATGATTTGCTGAAAGGCAGACAGAAAATATGGGTAGGGCTAACAGACTAACACAACTCTGGGAAGAGGAAGAATGAGACACCAGCAGATGCAGAGTAAAGAAGTCAAAATGCTACTCTGAGAAATGGTACCAAGCTATAAGGCTAAACAGATTAATGGAAATGAGTTGAGTTAAGATGAGAAAGATAGCTAGCAACATAACTGAGTAATAGGTCAATCAGCATGAAATTAATGTAAGCTTCTGTGGGATTATTTGGGGCTAAGCAGCAGCAGGGCTGCCAGTGGGTCTGAACCTTGGGGCTAGGCCAATAAGTCTGGGCTAGAAATTTCCTATTACATAGTAGAGTTTCAAAAATCATGTTTCTTTTTCCTTTATCACTGAAAATTTATTTCTTTATATTTTTATTTATTTACTTATCAGCATTTATTGCTATATAAAACACACATTTGTATTGAACTTTCATTAAAAAGATACAGCATTGAGGATATCTTTTGTTCGTGTTTGTTTGTTTGTTTAGAGAACACTAATGAGTGAGTACATCCCCTGCTTATCTCTCTGGGTTTTTGATACCTCACACAGGAGGATATTCTCCAAATCCATCCATTTGCATGCAAATTTTAGGATATCATTTTTTTCTTACTGCTGAGTAGTACTCCATTGTGTAGATGTACCACAGTTTGTTAATCCATTCTTCAGTTTAGGGCCATCTAGGTTGTTTCAGGTTCTTGCTATTATGAATAATGCCGTTATGAACATAATTGAGCTATGGCTTTTGGGGTGTGAATGTGCATCTTTAGGGTATATGCCCAATAGTGGTATTGCTAGATCCTTGGGGAGATTGATTCCCAGTTTTCTGAGGAACTGCATATTGCATTCCAGAGGGGCTGTTCAATTTACATTCCCACTAACAATGGAGGATTGTTCCCCTTGTTCTGTATTGTCGCGTGCCACCCTGTCCCGCAAGGAACACGCAACACCGGATCCTTCTCTTTGCAGTTTATTCGGGCCTTTAATTATCTTCTTGTCTCTCACTCACTCACTCACTCACTCTCACTCTCAGACACATGACTAAGGACTCACTCTCTCACACACTCTCTCACGAAGGAGGAACGACCCCGAGGGGAAGTCTGCTCCTGGCTAAATACCCTCTGGGCTTCCAATCCCAGTAAGCCACTTAGACATTGCCCATAGGTCCCCAGACGCCGGAAGCAAGCCACCATCCTCACCTACAGCCAATAAGGAGTTGTTTACTCCTGAGAGCACTCACCACCGAGAAAGGTGGAAGGCAGAAACCAGCACCACCTTTAGGGCGTGGTACAACGCAGCTCCCTACACTGTATCCTCTCCAGCATAGGCTGTCCTCTGTGTCTTTTATCTTAGCCAATCTGACAGGAATAAGGTGGTATCTCAAAGTTGTTTTGCTTTGCATTTCTCTGGTGGCCAAAGATGTTGAGCATTTTTTCAGGTGCCTTTCATCCATTTGTAATTCTTCTGCTGAGAATTCTCTATTTAGTTCTCAACCTCAGTTTTTGATTAGCTTATTCAGGGTTGTGGTCTCTAGTTTCTTGATTTCTTTATATATTTTAGAGATCACTTTTCTATCATTTGCAGGGTTGGTGAAAATATTTTCCCATTCTTTAGGCTGTTATTTTGTCTTATTGACTGTGTCCTTGACTTTACAGAAGCTTCTCAGTTTCAGGAGGTCTCATTTATTGATTGTTGTTCTTAGTGTCTGTGCTACTGGTGTTATATTTAAGAAGTGATCACCTGTACCAATGTGCTATAGGGTATTTCCCAATTTGTCTTCTGTAAAGATCAGTGTAGCTGGGTTTATGATGAGATCTGTGATCCATTTAGATTTGTGTTTTGTGCAGGGTGATAGGTTTGGATCTATTTGTGTTTTTCTACACACTACCATCCATTTATGCCAACACCATTTGTTGAAGATACTATCTTTTGTTCTGCTGAATATTTTTGGCCTCTTAGGTGTTTATATGTGTGTGAGTTAATGTCAGGATCTTCATTTCAATTCCATTGATCCACAAGTCAGTTTTTATGCCAGTACCAGGCTATGTCTCCTATTTAAACTCAAACAAATGAGTCCTTACTGAGTTGTTTTTGTTGATCAATGGAAGCAGAACTCATAACACAACTCATCAAAATCATATGATTTTAATTGAAAGTTCTATGTTCATCAAAAAATATATACCAAGTGGCACACATGGCCTTAAAATTTATTAACAGATGAGAAAAATAGTGATAGCCTCTTAGTGGAATTTAAAAATGTGACTATCTACTTTAGTGAAGATGAAAAGTAATTCCTCTTCTAAGTTAGGCTATGTCTTTGTGAGCATTTTTTTTCAAGCATGATTCAGGAAAAATGAATATTATTAAACAACAAAAAATTACAGATAAAACTCAAAAGTGTAATGTTTATATGAATTTCTACTCAGTAGTCCCTATATAAGAGTTTTTAATATAATGAAATAGACTAGATTTTTGGTTACCTAAAGGGAATATTTTAGTTATTTTTTCCTTTGACCTTTGTAATCTAAATAATAATGTCATTTACAAATTTCATGATGTTTCATCTAACACATGAGTACTTCCTTCTCAGTCTAACCAGAAAAAAACTTTATAAACATAGTAAGAAAAACTTACAAGTACTTGAGTTCCTGTCTGAGCATCCAAAACAAAACCACACAATACCAAAATGAACCAATGAAAAACAAAACAAAGTACAAGAATGAAATGCTTATAATATCCATAATGCACACTCAATTCTTAGTATTTCTTTGCAAGATGAGTTTTTCACTTTTTAAATGTCACTCCAAAACAGTGCATGTTTATACCCATGGACAAGTTGCACATTCATGTGTGCATAGCATGACTATATGCACAAATGGAAATTTATAATTGTATCCTACTGTTAACATACAGGAAGGAACCTGTGACTAACAACATACTCACAGTATTGGTCTGGTGCATTGGGCAACCTATACTAAGATGGATACTTTAGGGTAAACACCTTTAAGGAGAAAGGAGCAGGTAAAGGCTAAAGAGAGCCTTCAAATAGAAATACTAGTTCGTTGACTAGATCTGCAGGAATGACTCTGACAGTCCTTCTAAGCCTAGTCATTGCCTAGGAGTAGACTGGGGAGACTGAAGCCTTTGATCTATCTTATTCTGAGGTAGGATGTTGAGGACTCAGTACCAGCAAGCTATTCCTTTTAGCTTCCTTGTAGCAGCCCTCTCATAAAAAGAAGTTTGAGTCAATTCAAGGTCAATGATGCCAACTACACATACATACATAAATATGTACTTTAGATTAGTCAAATCTTATTCTTTCTGAATCTAAGATGGGTTATTTAAGGTTTCCATTTTTTTCTTTTTTTATTAAGACTGGAGTAATTAACTTGAGTTTTGAAGAATGTTGTACACGCTGAAAGAAGAACCTATGTACACATAAAAGTATTTTACATTCTTAGTATTGTGTACAATAGAGATGGTATTCTCCTTCATATAGTATCCTATTTCCTAGTAGGGTAGTAGCCACAACATTTCTTTTGAAAAATGAATGATTTATTCATGGACCCTTCTTGTGTGTTGAAACATATTACTTTGAAGTTCATTGCTTACCAGACTCCAAAAAATGTGTTGATCAGAATAGGTTAGATCAGAGTTATCAGTTTTAAAATTCTATCTTATTTACTTTTAATTCTAAAAGTCCCTCTTTCTCCTAATATGAGGAGGAAAAGATACAGATCCAGAAGACAAATTTGGCTTATGTAAAAGCCAGAATAATCAAATGCATACAAAGAAATTATACAAAAGTAATTTTTGTTATGCAATGAATATTTTTGTCTTATAATAATTAGCAAGTAAAATTATTGACTCTCAAAACAATGGTATCTGAAGAAGAATACTTTGGGAGATAATTAGGTTTAAGTGAGGCAATAAGGGTGGGGCCTATGCTGAAATTAGTATCTTTATAGACATATAAGATACTAGGTGTATTTTTAAGACATCCCAAAGAGATAAGGTTGCTTGAAGTCCAGAGAGTCCACCCTTACCAGAAACCAAATTGATGAGCACACAATTTTTTATTTCAGTCTACATAACTATGAAAATTAAATATTTGTTATTTTTTTCTACTAAAATTGTTACCTTTTTATGTCAGACTAACAGCAAGAATTATCTCTGGCATAGAAACTAAGAAAAGAAAAAAAATATGCTATTGGTATTTATGAGTGACTCACATGAGATATGACAAAAATACAAGAATTTTCTCAGTATGATTTTGTGCTGTGAGGGAAAGTAAGCCCAGGAAATATCAATGGTGTCTACCTGCAATGTCCACTGAAGAGCAGCTATGATGCTGTTCCAGAGGAGCAAAACTACATAGACCTAGACTAGTAGAACTGACTCAGTGAAGAATGGATTGCATTTATCAACAGTGGTAAGAATCAAGGCAACATGTGTGTGAGAGCCTCTCCTCTTCTCCCTGAGACTATGGGCAAACTTAGACTTGGCCATGAGCAGTGTTTTATCAAGTGTGTAAAGTTTAGAAAAGTCTACTGTTTGTGTTCTTTTTCTGGCTTCTCTTATTCGCAGTCACCATCATTCTTCTCCTGCCTGGTACCATACTTGTCAGAACTGAAACTTTACAGAATTTTATCCTACCAAAGTGTGTGGAGCACATCTCCTCCATTCCATATTATTCAAACCCTTGCAAGTGCAAAGCAGCACAAGAATTTGGCGATACTGTGAAAATAAAGGGATATTTTGAGGTTTAGAGTAATTTAATTTTATACATTTTAGACCTTAAATGCACCCTTTTACTCCTCTAAACCTTAATATATCCTTTTATAAAGTAAAAGTGGTGATAATAATAGCAATAAATAGATCTTTTTGGTTTTTAATAGAAAAATATTTTCTTGATAGATAGGTAAAAAGATAGAGATGAGTTAGCTACATTGGTAGATAAATGGATAGATGCATGGATGACAAACAGATGATAGAATAATAGTAGAGATTGGCAGATTGACTTCAGAGTTGTAAAGCTGTATTCTTCCTTCTGTAGATCAATATATTGGTTGATGTTTTTTCATCTTGATGAAAAAGGAATGCTTATAAACTTCATACAACAGCACTTCAAAAGCTTCAGAGAAGAAAAATAAAATCCATAAGTTTATGTTGTAGAACTGAAGCATTTGAATTGTTCAGATGAAGTTCAGATAAGCATCTGAATGTCAAGGGCAGCTTCCAACCTGTTGCCATTCACCAGTCTCTTCTGCATGCATGATGTGATGTGATGTGTGGTCTGCTTTCAGCACTGAATAATTTCTTTGTGTTGTGTTCTTCCTCTCTGGCAAGTTATTTCTTCTCTGGCGTGTTCATATGAAGGATGCTTTGACATAAAGAAAGCCTAGGAACATCTAGAAAAAGAACATAAATTATTCTGTAAATTCAAGACAAAACAGATTTGCATTAGCACAGCCTGTCTATACATAATCCCTTATACAATCAGAAGGGGTGTGTGATATATTTAACTATGGGAGTTGGTTCATTTTAATTAAAGTGAATGTAGCCTTTTGATCTATGGAATAAACAATCTAACAATAGGAGAAATGCAATCTGTCCAGACATATTTGAGTTATTTTGCAGTAATTGGCTTGGCAACAGCTTCAGTCACAGATTTCTGTTTCACAGATTGCCCCCAAATGAATAAAGGTTTGCTTTGAAATGTAATTAATATTGCATTCAGCTGCAAGATATTCTCAGGTTGTCAAAGGAATTTGAAGGAGGTAGTTACCAAAAAATGAAAGAAAAATATAAGTAAAACTGAAAAGTAAATTTAGTCACATTAATGCACACAAAATAAACTGGACTGATACAAAATGCCCCTGGCATAAATTAGATTTTATCCTCAGTACAATCTCATAGGAACATTAGATTTGTGCATTTGCTGAATAATTTACAAGGTATATATTTATTGACAATGATTGCCTTGTTTTATCACTTAAACATGAGCAAGGGTGGGGAATGTAAGTGCTGTTCCATTTTCTAATATAATGGAACCCATAAGCAGTTGTGGAGTCTAGAGCCCTGAATCCAATATCCATTGACCAGAACCTGGGTCCGGGTGCATGCTGGATAAGAACTCTATGAGTGTACTACCTCATTGCTCTTTTACTTGGTATTTTGTGACTTATTTATCCAGTTGGCTCTCTGTAATCAGAAAAGCAATAAATTTAAAAACCTCTTGCCTCCACCACATAAGCAGCTGGGTTCTTAGACCTGCACAAGGAAACCTGCCCTCAGTATTTCTTCCTCCACTGTGATAATCAATTACATGATGCCTTTAAAGAAATGGTAAGAGACTTTTTGCAAACACCAATGTATTAAGATATATTTTCTCTTTTCCTTTGTATATGCCAAATTGTTCTTTAATTTAAATAACATTTAAATTTCAATTTTGTGTGTATACGTATGCATGCATATGTATATTTACATGCATGTGCTTGCATATGTATGTGTATATGTACATACACACATGTGTGTGCGCGCGCAAACACACACACACACACACACAAGTCAAGAAGTACAAGTGGAGGTCTGAAGACAACTAGATAAAATTAATGTTCTTCTTCCACCATGTGGTCCTAGGAATAATCTTCAAGCTTCCAGGCTAAAGGCAAGACCTATATCTACTGAACCACCTCACCATCCCCATCGGTGGTGTTTTAGTAGGTAACATAGAACCACAGAAAACCGTAGGGAAAAAAGAATATATATTAGTTGTCTAAAAGATCTGAAAATATCCTGTCTATTTAAATCTCCTGGCTCATGATATCTGACAATTAAACAAGTTTAATCTTGATTGGAATTAGTGAAATTTCTAATATTTTTTGTCTTACCTTTTATTGATGAGTTTTTTAAAAATTCATTTTTATTAACTTTAAAAGATTTGACTGTGATATTTAATATAGAGTTAGAAAAATTGTTATTCACAAGAACATATGCTTTATCATAGAGTAAACTTGGTGGATTTATTCTGCATCTGGCCTACTGGCATGACAGACTCAGGAGTTTTCTATAATCTTTATAATATCTTTTTAATATTCTAATTCATAAATAAGTAGGAGTTAGTTCTTTGGGAGAAAAATGTTTGTGCTGAAAAAATGTGTTATTGCAACATTCCAAATCTACCTTGTTTGTTCTCTACAATTAGTCCTGCTGCTCAGTGACATTTATTGCTATCAGTATGTGACCTTCAATTAGCTCTAACCTGTGGTATCTAGAGAATTTTATAATCAGCAAAAAGATGGTAGAGAAAGATATTTTTAAAGGGAAGAAGAGGAACAAGACTGGAAATGTAGCTTCCTGTATATCCCAAGTCTGCCTGGAAGACCAGCTTTTGAACAAGCTGTTATTTCCCACATGGGAGTGGCCTTGCTACAGTAAAATGCCAGCTTTCATCCATCATAATGTCAGGGCTCATATTAAAATGTCTTCAGGGACCTAAGGGAGGGATGGACAGAAGACATCAAATCAATTTTCAGGCAATTGCTATGCTTTTCAGAAACTAAACCCTCTGTGATAGTGTTACAGCTATACAGAGAGAGGTTATAAATAAGGCCCAAACATCATAAGAGGAAGTAATTTAAAAAATGGAAGCTTATTTGACTTTTGTGTGAGCTTGAGCATATGGTTAGGGTACAGATGGGTTATCATTCTATACATTGTTATAGAAGAACCAAATCATCAGTGTGAAGAAATGAACTTATGATGGAGCCCTGACCTTGGCAGTTCTGAAACCATTCACCCCTCTTGATCAGACAAGAAACATCCAAGGTTATTTTGCATTGAAGTTAGTATGTAATCACAGGAAAATAATGATTTGGTTTGTGAATTATTATTTGGTGACCTTGTTAGCCTAGAACTAATCACTGGAGGAATGTTCTCCACAGAGTCTACAAACAAGACAACCCCTTGAAGAGACTTGGAATGTAGTCTTTCAGTCTTGAGTTCCTTATTGATGAAGGAAATCATTGCTAATTTTATGAGGGAAAGTGCTTCAATTTATATTTGTTAATGCTGCTTGACTCCAGTCTGAAAAAAGACTAGCCTCCATGAATGTAATCATTAGCACAGGAGCAATGTATGTTAAAATTTATAAGGAGAATTGATATAAGAAGCTTTGGGATAAATTTGCATACATACAACTAGAATAAGAATATCAGAGATGTGGGTGACTTTCTAAACACAATAAAATTCTTAATATAATTATTTATGTTATTTTCATGTTCTTTTAACAGACTTTTGTAAAAGAGCTATATTTTTCCTAGATTCATAGTAAGTAATCACAATAAGTCATTATAAGCCATAAATAATATCTTTCTTGTGGGCTGGTAAGACAGCTCAGGTATTGTGCAAGTAAAAGGACCTGAGTTCAATCCCAGAACCCATGGGAAAGACCCACATTTGTAATCTCTGTGCTGGCCAAAGAAAACAGATCACTGAGGCTTGCTTTACAAGCTAGCCTTGTCAAAGTTAAAAGACTGTCTCAAAAGACAAGGCAGCTAACATTCCAAGGAATGACAAATGAGAATGAACTCTGATTTCTACACACACACACACACACACACACACACACACACACACACACACACACACACATCACATGCTTCTTTCAAAACTATTAATGTATCTTACAATTTAATTACAATAAATAAAACATTGAAGAAAATTAGAAAGTATCTGCCTCCACATTTCAGTATTCCTCAAATTATCACACATTGAAAAGAAGATATGTTTTCCTTTCCAGATCATCAAAGAAAATAAGACCATACTTCTTCCCTAAAAGAATAGATATTATCTGAGCATATATTAGTGGACCCAACATGACATACAATTTTGGAAGGAATGTACATTAAAGAAACTGAAATGCATTAACGTTTTTCGATATGTAGCTCAGTTGGAAAGTGTGTAAGGGATTTTTGTTGTTGTTGTTATTGTAAACAATCACCATGATCATGGCAACTTTTATAAAGGAAAATATCTAACTGAGGAGGTGGCAGCTCACACTTCAGAGGTTTTGTCTATTATCATAATGGCATGGAGCTTAGATGCCTGCAAACAGACATTGTAGTAGCTACATCTTGATCAGAAGGTAACCAAAAGTTGACTGAGACACTGAGTGGTTCCTGAGCATAGAAAGCCTCAAAACTCTTCCCTACAATGACACATTTCTTTCAACAATACTATACACACTCCTGTAAAGCCACACCTCCTAACAGTGCCACTTCTTATGGGAGTATAGGAGTCAATTATATTCATACAATCACAGAAGTGCTTGTATTCTCTAATAAGAAAAAATAAATGTTTTGACTTTTCAATTATACTTTGTTCCTAACTAAAGCAAGAATTAAGAATAATAAGATTCCAATACAGTGGTTCTCACCGTCCTAATGTTGTAACCCTTTAATACAGTTCCTAAAATTGTGGTGACTCCAAGCACAAAATTATTTTGTTGCTATTTCACAACTAAATTTTATTACTGCTGTGTAGCATAATATAAATATTTCATATGCAGGATATTAGATATATGGTCCCCAAAGTTATCATGTCCCATAGGTTGAGAACTATGGTTCTATGAGGTCACTATTAGCAACCACCAGTAAAACTGAGTTGAAGCGAGAGTCTAGGTGAATTGAACAAAATTAGTTTGTTATTATTTATCAAAAATAAATATGACATTTACATTAAAGTCATTTTTGTTGATTGTGTAGTCATTTGTTTCTTGATTTTCAATTGTAGTTGCTTGATGCAATATAATCCTAGTATTGTTAGCAACAAATATATATATATATTAATTATCAGCACAATACAAAGACAATGTATGTCTTGTTATTAACTTATGAAAAAGAGTTATATGAAAGAACAGAACTAGTTTGTGAAAACTTTGATAAATATCATTTGAACTAATGAAAATGAGTGAATCCAAAGAGTCTTCTCAGTTAACGATTTTGTTAGATTACCCACCAATTTTATACTTTCTATAGGTGGAAGAAAATATAGGCAGCTTAAATTATCACTATTTTACATATTTACATAGTGCTTCATTTTTAAGCAGTGAAGCAATAAGCCAACTATTATAATAGATAGTTTTGTTAATGTTTTTCAAATGTGAGGAACTTCCAAGTTAGTAGGAAATATTGTTTTGATCTTATTGTTTGTTGTAATTTTAAATGTATGTATACGTGTGTGTGTGTGTGTGTGTGTGTGTGTGTGTGTGTGTGTGTGTGTGCGCGCACATTCCTGTAGAAGTCTATGAACTCAGAGGCTGGCATTGAGTGTCTTTCTCAATTGCTTTCCTATACCTTAGTTTTTGAGACAGGATTTCTCACTGGATTTGAATCTTGCTGCTTTTGAATCTTGCCTGGCTGTCAGTCACTGAGCCACAGGGATCACTGTGTCTCATCTTTCCTGGAGCTGGAACTACAGACACTTAACCTGTACCTCCTTTTCCATGGGCACTCAGACTGCAGCTCTGGCCCTCATACTGTACAACAAGCACTTTCCTGACTATTCATGTTTCCAGCCCCTATTTCTCTTTATTTAGGTTAAAACATTAAATGTCCCCTATACATTGCTTGTGAATCATATATCAACTCATTTGGCTTTATATTGCACAATATTATAACAGATTCTCATGCTACTAACAAGAATACTGACATTCACTCAATAGCTTTAGTAACTGAAGTAAACATATTAGCTATGAAGTCCAGTCAACATCCAAACAATGTAAGTTAGAAACTATTCCACTCTCTTAACAAACTATAAAAGTTGAACTTTAAGAGTTTAAAGAATGTTGGAAATGTAACAAAATTAAGAAGTGGGAAATGCAAACCAAGTTTCTTTGAGTGGGATGCCATTTGACCCAGCTTTTATGAAGCCAGTCTAATGAGAGAAAAGTTATATAAAGACTACGTGTTTATCATAGCATTGGGACATCTTAGAAGACACAAAAGGGTTGTATACAAAATGTGTAATAAAGGTTGAGTAGTGATTCTGCCACATTATCACCAATAAATATATTGAGGAGTCTCAACAATTGTGCTTCTATTCTTTTTGTCTGTGGCAAAATTATTTCTTCAAACTTAGCATTTAAAAGACTCCTTAATGGTTGAACTTATGTTTCTTTACAATAAAAAATAAGATAACTATAATCCATGGCACAAAAATGTGAATGTGTATGTTTGTGTATCAGGGAAAATGTGTGTGTGTGTGTGTGTGTGTGTGTGTGTGTGTGTGTGTGTGTGTGTGTGCTTGGTGTGTTTACATTCCTATGGAGTATAGCTGTCAGTCTCAGTATATTCCTCAAAAGTTGTCTATTTGTTTTGTTTTGTTTTGTAACAGGGTCACCACTGGGATGTTTTGTCTCTCTCAGCAATGATGGGAAAGCACACATGTGTCACCATGTCCAGTTTCTAGTTACTAGAAACATGACTCAGGTCCTCATATGTTCAAGGAAAGGGTGACCGAACAGTATCCTTTGCCTAGGTTCTTAAATCCTTTTACCTTCATCTAAAAAAAGCATGCAAAAGATATCTACCTCTGTGGCTTCCTGATGGCCCTTGCAAAAATCAAACCTGACTTCATCTGAAAGCATAAAATAATGTCTCCTAATGACACCAAGATATGATTTGCTACTGTTGTTCTTCTCTGTTTAGCATGAGTTATATTGATGTTCATTGTAGTAAAAAATAGAAATTTGAATTTCAACTTAGCCTTTAAAATAAGAATCAACACCCTTCCAAAATTTAATAATTTCCCATACCTTACATTTATTTTTTAAAAACATATAGAATTAAAGATATTTAGGTAGAATGTATATTTTTAACAATTACAGTATATAAAAAAATATAAGCAATTCAGAATTCAGAGGATATGGGCTTAGATTGTCTGGCTTGAGTTTTGGCATCACTGCTGCCTGGGTGTTCTTGGACAATAGTAGAGTCAGAACATGGATCGTTTGTTTTCTGAGTTGGTAAGACAACAGCTTCTTCTTCAGGGTTGTTGTGAGAGTTACATGAGATTGTAAAGATTAATATTTTAGATTAAGCATGTAGAATCAGCTAACCATTAGGATGGGAAGCAAAGAAGGTCTTGACTATAGGGATAAAATTTAAGATAAAAGTTTTTCTCTCTAACTCACCTGGTGGTTCATATTTAATACCCTTGCAGGGGAAGTGGCAACAACTGGAAGAAAGTTTCCATGTTACCCATATTGTGTCACGTAGTTTTAAAATTAACCTTTTTTTTTTTGACTGGCATTTTCTTCTTCAGTCCTTCCTATATTTTCTGTTGAGCCATTGTTTTCTGAAATTTTCTTTATCCAACTTTTTCTGGATCCTTCTTTTCCTTTATATCTCATCTCTACTCTTTCCTCCTACTTGCTATGTCCCTCTTTTATCATCATTGTTGACTTTTTCAGTACATTTTTCATGGTTTTTAATCTTTTTTTCTTCACTCTTATTCTTCTTTACTAATTCTTTATCCAAATCTTTTTTTCTTTTTTTTGTACATTTTAACTTTTTAATTTTGAAGTACTCACAAGTGCAGTTATATATAAAATCCTGTCAATCAAGGTAAATGAGTCATAATTTTGTAGTGTGAACCATGAGTAACGTCTTCTGAGCCCTATAGTCACTTATATTTGACTTGCATTCTTCAAACAAACTTTGAGAATATAAATGTGACAGGATGTTTGGTTCAAATAAATACAGAGAAGACAAAGTGAAAAAGAGACTGTTATATACAGTATTTTGAGGGGTTTTTGTTGTTAGTGTTTTGTTTATGTTGTTGTTTGCTTGATTGTTTGGGCAAGCAACTCCACACTCATAAAGAAGAGTAAGTAGCTAGATAAGAAGCAATAACATTGTATGATGATGCTTAAGACAGAGAGCCCTTCTATTTATCCTTATTTAGATCCATGAGCAGACTGTAGAGGAGGTCAGAGACTCTATAAGTTACATGGACCTAGGAACTGAAGAATCAGAAGTTTGTTCTCCAGTTGAAGCTTAGAGGTCAAAGATATTAGGTGTCTAAATATCATAACTGTTAAATAGTAAAAAGTTCCTTAAATAGAGAGACACAAACACTTTAATGATTCCTGGAAAACAAACAGTAGAATACTTTTAGGAACTGAGAGACAAACTAGGCAAGAGAGAAGAAAAATGACACCTGAAGGGCCCTGACATTTAAAGGAATCACGAGTCTTTTACTGTGACAATGAGGGGTTTTACATGCAGTGGGCACAGAATGACTTGAGATCTAAGAAACCACACAGGTTGTGCTAGTCACCAAAGGTCTTAAAGGAGCCCTGCATCTCAGCTAATGTTGTTATAGGCAGGCACAATGTTTCCCCAGGAGGCCTTTCTCACTATAGGAATGCCCAAGATTAGAATTAATTAAGAAGTGGTAGACAATATTGGGGTAGTGGGACCATGGGACTGCCTGCAGCCTGCCTAAGGATGAGATGGGGATTAGTGGAGAAGAAAGAATGACCTGATGTGGTGGGAGGGGGAAGGGACCTTGAATAAGGATATACAAGGTTAGAAAGTGTGACTTCTTTGTTCATAATAATAATAATAATAATAAAAGGAAAAAAAAAGAAGTGGTAGACATGAGGAGACCATTGTGATGTTGATCAAATGTTTTGAAGGGTCTGAATTAAGTATCTAACCTTCATTATAAAGAAATGTAATTGGAATTGATAAAGATAGAATCATAAGATTAGGCACTTATAAATACTAGTTTCAAACTAAAATTCTAGTTTATTAGAATTGGCCAATGTAATACTAAACAAACTGTGAGCTTTAGTGACAACTTTTTCATGTACTCTCTCATTTGGGGACAAAAATATCAAAAATTAAATAAAGACAATTAAAGCATTCTTAGTGAACTAAGTTGTATACCTACTCTGTTTAGCAAATAAATACATCATGAAAAAAATTGGAAGAGATGAACAAATCCTTGAAAGTAAAGCAAGAAAAGGTAAACCAAAAAAGGAAAAAAATTCCACAAACTAAAAACTGACATAGAAGCAATAAAAGTTACAAAATGAGGCAAAGATGGAAATAGAAAATCTGAAGAAAAGAGTTGGAACTACAGATACAACAATAACCAACAGGATCCAAGAGATAGAAGAGAGAATCTCTAGAGTGGAAGAGTCAGTAGCAGAAATAGATACATCAGTCAAAAAATACAAAACCAAAAAAGCCATAATATAAAATGTTCAGGAAATCTGGAACATCATGAAAAGATCTAATCTGAGAATAATAGGAATAGAAGAAAGAGAAGAATTCCAGTTCAAAGCACAGATAATGTATTCAATAAAATCATAGAAGAAAACTTTCCTAACTTAAAGAAGGAAATGCCTATAAAGCTATAAGAAGCTTACAGAACACGAATTAGTTATGACACCCCAAAAAAGTCTGATTGCCAGATAATAATCAAGCCACAAAACATACAGAACAAAGAAAAAATTTTAAGAGCTGTAAAAGAAAAGGGCCATCTTACTTACAAAGGCAGACCCATCAGAATAACACCTGACTGTTCAATGGAAACAATGAAAGCAAGAAGGGCTTGGTCAGAAGTTAGACAGACACTAAAAGAGCATGGCTGCCAAACTAGACTACTATACCCAGCAAAACTATCAATCACCATAGATGGAGTAAACAAGACATTTCATGACAAAGTCAGACTGAAACAATACCTATCTACCAATCTAGCCTTCCAGAAAGCATTAGAGGGAAAACTCCAACCTAAGGACCCCAGATACACCCATGAAACCACCAACAATCAAAATTCCACAGGAAAAAAGCACAGAGAAAGGAAATACATAGAAGCTACTACCAAAAATACAAGAAACATCAATCAATGATCACTAATATTTCTTAATATCAATAGACTCAACTCAACTCACATGTAAAAAGGCACACACTAACAAAATGGATACAAAAACAGAAGCCATCCTTCTGCTGCACACAAGAAACACATCTCAACCACAAAGACAGACACAGGCTCAGGGTAAAGGGTTGGGGAAAGATTTTCCAATCAAATGGTCCTAAGAACCTAGGGTTGCCATGCTAATATCTAACAAAGTAGACTTTAAGCTAGAAGCAATTAAAAGGGACCAAGAGGGATATTACTTATTCACTACAGGTCAACAGGAGATTTCAATCCTGAATATTTATGCCCCTAATATAAGGACAACTTCCTATGTAAAAAGAAACACTATTAAAGCTCAAATCCCACATCAGTTCTCACACCCTAACAGTGGGAGACTTCAATACCCAACTTTTACCCCTGGATAGGTAAGCCAGACAGATACTCAAAAGAGAAATAAGGAGTCTAAAAGAGGTTATGATGCAAATGGATTTAATCTACAGAAGATTCCACCCAAATGCAAAGAAATATACATATTTCTCAGCAGATCATTGAACTTTCTCTAAATTTGACCACATAACTGGTCATAAAACATATATGAATAGATACAAAAACTTGGAAATATTCTCTTGTATCACATAGGACGACCAGGGCTTAAAGTTAGAGTTCAACAACATCAAAAATCACAGAAAGCCTACCAACTCATGGAAACTAAACATCACTTAGCTGAACCACATCTGGATCAAGGAAGAAATTAAGAAAGAAATCAAAATCTTTCTAGAATTTATTGAAAATGAATGCACAATGTATCCAAAATTGTGTGACACAATGAAAGCAGTCTTAAGAGAAAAATTCATAGAACTAGATACCTATATGAAAAAGGAAGAGAAATCCCACATAAGAGAACTAAGAGCAAAACTGAAAGCCTTTGAACAATTAGAAGCAAACTCACCTAGAAGGAGTAGATGACAGGAAAAAATCAAACTTAGAGCTGAAATCAATACAATTGAAACAAAAGGAACAATACAATGAATCAATGAATCAAAGTGTTGGTTCTTTGAGAAGGTCAATAATATAGAAAACCCCTTATCCAAACTAATCAAAAAGCAGAGAGAGAGAGTATCCAAATCAGCAAAATCAGAAATGAAAAATAGGATGTGACAACAGACCCCCAGGGAATCCAGATAACTATCAGGTCATACTTTGAAAATCTGTATTACACAAAAATAGAAAACTTAGAAGAAATGGTCAGCTTTTTGGATAGGTACCATTTATTAAAATTAAATGAAGACCAGACTAATTACCTAAATAGACCTATAACACTAAAGGAAATTGAAGCTGTTATTAAAACCCTCCCAAGTAAAAAAAGCCCAGGTCTAGATGGTTTCAGTGCAGAATTCTACCAGAGATTCAAAGAAGAATGACTGCCATTACTCCTCAAACTATTTCACACAGTTGACACTGAAAAAATATTGCCAAATTTCTTTGATGAGGCCACAATTACCCTAATACTCAAGCCACTCAATGACACAACAAAGAAAAAGAACTACAAACCAATCTCGCTCATGAATATTGATGCTAAAATTCTCAACAAAATTTTGGCATACTGCATACAACAATATATAAAAATTATCATCCCTGAAATGCAGGGTTGGTTCAACATACAGAAAACCACAAATGTCATCTATCAGATAAACAAACTGAAGGAAAAAAGCCACATGATCATATCCTTAAATGCTGAAAAAGCCTTTGACAAAATCCAACACTCCTTTATGATAAAAGCCCTGCAGAGAACAGGAATACAGGGGAAAATATCTAAATATAATAAAGGCGATTTACAAGAAGCCAAGAGCCAACATCAAACAATGGAGAAAAACTCAAAGCAATCTCACTAAAATCAGGAACTAGACAAGGATGTCCTCTCTCCCCTTATCTATTCAATATAGTTCTCAAAGTTTTAACTAAAGCAATAAGAGAGCAAAGGTGATTAATGGGATACAAATTGCAAAAGGAGAAGTGAAACTATCTCTATTTGCAGATGATATGATTGTATACATAAGTGACCCACAGAATTCTACCATGAAACTCCTACAGCTGATAAACACCTTGGAGCAATGTAGTAGGATACAAGATTAACTCAAAGAAATCAATAGCCCTTCTATAAAAAGGACCGAAAAAGAAATCAAGGAAACATCACCCTTTATAATAGCTGCAAATAGCATTAAATACCTTGGAATAACTATAACTAAAGAAGTAACAGATCTATTTGACAAAAATTTTAAGTCATTGAAGAAGGGAATTTAAGAGGATATCAGAAAATGGAAAGATCTCCCATATTTCTGGACAGGTAGGATCAACATAGTAAAAATGGCAATCTTGCCAAAAGCAATCTACAGATACAATGCACTGCCCATCAAAATCCCAACACAATATTTTATGGACCTTGAAAGAACAATACTCAACTTCATTTGGAATAGCAGGAAAGCCAGGATTGCCTAAAACTTATGCTCATCAAAAGAACCTCAGAGGCATCACCATCTCCACTTTAAGTTATACTATAGAGCTACAGTAATAAAAACAGACTGGTACTGGCATAAAAACAGACTTGTGGATCAATGAAATTGAGCTGAGGATCCAGGCATTAACCCAAAAACCTATGAACACCTGATCTTCGACAAAGAGGCACAAAATATTCAATGGAAAAAAGATAGTATCTCTAACAAATGGTGTTGGCATTGCTAGTTGGCAGTGTGTAGAAAAATGCAAGTAGATCCAAGCCTGTCACCCTGCACAAAACTCAAATCCAAGTGGATCAAAGATTTCAATATATACCTAGCCACTCTGACCTTGATAGAAATGAATGTGGGAAATACCCTTCAACGAATTGGCACAGGTGACCACTTTCTAAATATAACACCAGCTGCACAGACACTAAGAACAACAATCAATACATGGGATCTCATGAAACTGAGAAGCTTCTGTAAAACCAAGGACACTGTCAATAGGACAAAACAACAGCCTACAGAATGGGAAAAGATTTTCACCAACCCTACAAGTGATAGAGGACTTATCTCTAAAATATATAAAGAACTCAAGAAACTATAGCCCAAAACCTTAAATAATCCAATCAAAAACTAGGGTTCAGAACTAAAAAGGAAATTCTCAGCAGAAGAATTACGAATGACTGAAAGTCACTTGAAAAAATACTCAACTTATTTAGTCATCAGAGAAATGCAAATCAAAACAACTTTGAGATACCACCTTATACCTGTCAGATTGGCACCCAAGCAACTGTTCTACTACTGGGCTATAAAACTTACCTAAAAATATTTCAATGAATATATTTCATTTTGTATGAGAGATATAGCTTAAAATGTGTGATAGTGAGGATGATTATGTTATAAAATAAAAACAATAGGGATTTTCTATACTCAAATTCTCTTTTTAAATTATATATATATTTTTAAATTATATATATATATAAATATATATATATATATATATATATATAAAATGTTTCTTTTAGACATATCCCTGTTTGTGTTTGGGATGTGCATGAAAATGCAAATTTCTGTGGAAGCCAGAATACTCCAGTGGATTGCCTGGATCTAAAGTGACAGGTAATTATAAGCCATACCAAATGAGTGCTGGAAACCAAACTTTTGCCTTCTGGAAGAACAAGTTTTGAGAAACATGCCCATTTTCTATAGATTTGGGCACTTTTGGGTACTTAACTGCCAAGTCATCTGTCCTGACTCTATTCCAAAATAATCTTACTCTTATTCATATATAAATATTTTATGTACTTGTCTGAAACAAGTAGCTTCAGTTTTCTATTGTACAATTCATTGCTATTTTATTTTATTTTTTTTTTAATTTTTTTTGGATTTATTTATTTATTATGCATACAGTTTTACAGAAGAGGGCGCCAGACCTCATCATAGATGGTTGTGAGCCACCATGTGGTTTTGCTGGGAATTGAACTCAGGACCTCTGGAAGAACAGTCAGTGCTCTTAACCTCTGAGCCATCTCTCCAGCCCCTCATTGTTATTTTAAAATAAATATTTGAATTTAGGTCTTAATATTTCACCATATGAGAGACACTACAATTCATTGTTAGAATTACATCTCTATATCTTACAAATTTTGAAAGTAATTATTTCAAATTTGTATCAAATTACTGGTTGAAACTACAATAAAATATAAAAGTTTTCATGTTGAGCATATCCATCAGTATTTTCATATATGCATTGTACAAGTATTTTATTTAAACAATCTTTCCATCTGTAACTATTATCCAAATGTAGAAATTCATGCAGTATTTAAGTATGTTTTTTATGGTATTAACTGTATATTTATTACTCTAATAATGTGCTTTTAGGAAGAGGTATTTTATTATTGAGAAATGGCAGTTTTCACTCTACTGAAGATCCCCTTTACAAGAAATCTAGTATCTTGCAATCTCATATTCTGAAAATGCAGATTCATGCAAAAGCACATATCACAATTTACATAGAAAACTCAAAGATTCTAGTTCCTATAGAGACTTCACTGACAGCCCTTAACAGCTACTGTTTTGCTACAATGTGTGGTCATTTAGTCTTGGTTCAGATGGAAGGGATGCAAGTCTGTATTTACTTCTTGATTTTTGTGTTCGAGCTGATGTGGAGAGCACATTTGACATAGAGAAAAATGATCATACCGGGAAGTCTCATTTGGAACTGCACTTTAGAATCACTGTATTCTCTCTTGCCAGAGACTGCACAGTCTCTTGGTTCTCCTAATTTTGAGGACTACACTATCTTGCAATCTCACTAGCAGCCAGTTCTCTCCCTTGTGTTATTAGAGAAGGGTCTTTTAACTCATCTTTGGTTGCAATGTATGCTTCGCACTGCAGGTTCCTTCCTTCCTAACTTTTATTTATTTCTTCTTCTAAAGCTTTTTCACATTCATTGTTATCCCAAGTGACTAGAAGATATACCAGTTTCATGCTTGTTTTCCATAGAGATTTTTTAAAACAAATAAACCATTTTAATAAGCTGCCCAGTTGAAATTAAAATATAGTATACAAGTTTAATTTATTCTACTTGTCAAAATATCAATAAATGATAATATATTCACAAAATATATTTTAGAGATAATAAAAATCAGATAAAGGAATTTTTTTGTTGTGTGTTTACTATTGATAATTTATGGCCACATCAAGAACAAGTTGAAAATAAAAAACACTGAGCATGCACAAGTATTTCTGGGGAATTTGGTTAAAATCTGTTACAAATATAAAGCCAAAATTTGCAACTTGACATAAGAAAGCTGGCCTGCTGTGTTTTTGTACAGACAGAGGAAGTGACAACATCCCTCACACTTTGCTTGAAGCTGACTTAGCATAAAAAACAAATCAAATAAAAAGATATACTTCTTTTTTACTGTTCAAAGAGTGATATACTATTTTAAACCAAAATCAAATAAATGCAAACAACTAGATATACACTTTGAATGTAATCAGTGGAGGCTACTGAAGTGGGTAAAGGCATCATTAAATAAAATTTTACTTCCTATACCAGCTTTTTATAAACTACCAAATATGTTCTTTATAGACAATAATAAAATTACCTGATAAGAAAAGCACAGGAAGGCATTTAGACAGTGGAACCAAAGTGATGAATCTCAGCACATATGATGGTGCTGCTGCTCCAATATTCAAGATACTTGTGATCTTGAGAGTTTGTGAGGGGATACAGACTATCCTGAGTAATGTAGGACTTGCTGATATAATATCAGTCTTACCTGTCTTGTTTCAAAAACCTGCTACTCATTCAGTCATCTGTGCTTGTTTTGAGAAACAAGCCCATTTTCCATAGCTTTGGGTACTTGTGGTCAAAATTACTACCTAAATCCTAATTGAAAATTCCATAACAGTCATTTTTAGTAGTTTTAATTTGCATGGTCCTCTGAATAAAATAATAGGATTTTGTGTAATTCTCATTCCATCATTCTAGTATGTAAATTATTTAGTGTATCCTTGCTCTATACACTACATATTCATTAATTATTTAGCAAGTATTTCTATAGATATCACATCAGCTGTTGGGGCAGTGCATGTGTGTAACTCCGGTATACAAGGTGATCTTAAAAATTTAAAAATGCTGAAGGAAAACAATGTATTAAAGCTAACCTGTGTTCAATTTAAAATTAAATATAATTATACATTTGTATAGAGTGGAATAATAAGCATATAAGGATTTGCTCTTCTGCAGTTTAAGATAGCTACTATGGCTTTGGGCAGTATCTGTTACTGTTAAAGGGAAAATTGGGGTATTAAATACCTCATTTTGAATTTAAATGAGTTTGTGTACATAGCAAATCTTGTTTCTACAAACCTGGTCCCTGGCAGGACAGTGAATTCTTGCTAAAGGTTGTATCAGAGAGCAATTTGTGACTCAAATCTATTACAGAATTTTGCCACTGTCTTACTAAAAGAACTGTGTAGGAATGGAGGCCTTCAAATATACGGGCTTAATTTATTATTAAACTTTTTATTATCTATGCACCATGAATTATTTCTGTTTTCACAGCTACTGTGTGTCTTTATTGAACTCATTGGTGACTGTGTCTTTAGTCATGTAGGTTTATGTTTCTACTCAACATGTCCATAGTTTATGAAAAGGCAGAGTTATAGTGGCTACTTCAGATTCAAGAGTATTTTTAGGAGGAAACCAGACACAGAGACTTACTGTGAGAGAAAACCTTCATTCCCAGTGACAGTACATATTTCTGCTTCATTCACTAAAATTCAGATGGAAGAAACTCATCTCAGTGCGTTGAATTCTGATGCGAAACAACTTTTGCAAACTTCTTAAAACCCAACTCCACATGTAGCCAGTTAAATTAGAACTCTTGATTGTGGACCCTAGGCAACAGTATTTAAAACGAACAAATAAATAAAAGCAACAGCAAGAACAACAACAACAACAAAACATCCTGTGGCAGTGTTAACCTAAGACTTAGGTTTCTTGAGAAGCACTCTTTCCATGAAATTGCATTCTAAAAATCAGTTGACTGAGCTGTTGTTTGCACTGGGGAATACATTTTCTCAAATGAATAGTTTATACTTGGTGGTTAATTCCCCAGGCCTTTTCTATAAAAGATTAATTAAGCCCAATGTATTTGAAGCTTAGTAGTCTGCTAATGAAATTATAGAACTTAATCACCATGTATAATAATGCTTCCTGCAAAAAGATCCTCCAAATTGTAATGGGAAAAGTAGGAAAGAGAGCACGAGGCTTCAGCCTAGCCATTGAATTCATGTTCTACTCACATTCCCTACCCAAGCCCCACAACTGTTTTCCTCCTTTGGGAGTTGGAGGGATCTTTAATAGTTTTCCTATGGTTTTTCTGTCTTTCTCCTACAAGATAGGAATTGACCTAGAAATTACTTATTAGAATGCCATGACTGTATCATCTTAAGAAGAAACAATGTTCTCTGCTTAAAGAGACAATATTTCTTTCCCTTTGCTCTCTCTGTGTGTCCCACTGTCCAAGCACCTCAGTCCTGCTGCTGCTGCTCTTGGTAGTGTCCTCCCCTCATAATCTTCTATGCTGCCTTGAACAGTTTACAGCTGGCAATGCACACTAGACAAACTGAAATTGCACTGCCTTTTCTCATTTCCCCATCAATATTGTCTTCACTTATGTCCTAGAAGCACAAAGCCATTTGCCTTTCAAAATTGCATGCTTCTGAAAAATGAAATGAAGTGGGCTAAATACTTGCAATAAGGCAACAGAAATAAATTAGAACTACCCTGATGTAAAAGAGTCTTTGGTCCCCCTAAAAGTAGTCCTTTGTGAACTTCCAAGATTGAGGCAAAATTAAATTGCTTTTCATTGGAGATGGTAAATATTGAAAGGGTTTTCATCAGCTAGAAATTGTGGCATCAGTAAATTTGAGGAGATTAGAACTTCAGCCACAATGGTCAAGGTGGTTTGAAAAGACCCTTTGGGAATGAAAGTCTGAGAGAAGTGCAACACCAATGACAAAAACAGAGATTTTAAGAAACTGACAGTGATTCAAGCTGGCATCTGATGGTGTGAGATCACTCTCAAAATGATACATGGTTTTTATGAACATGTGTCTCTGAGAGAATATGAAATCTACAGTAAGATGAACCCAGAGCTATGTTACAAATAGAGGAGAATTCCTTCCCTTTGGGAGGAAGGAAGAAAGAGAAAAGGAGAGAGGGAAGAAAAAAAGAAAGGAAGGAAGGATGGAAGAAAGGGAGGGAGGGAAAGAAAGGAAGAAGAAAAAATGGAAAGAAGAAAAAGAAAAAGGAAGAAAGAAAGAAAAAATTATCACATGCAGAATAGTAGGGAGGCAGAGCAAGGTCTTTTGCTATTAACAGTGAAAAGAATATGCTGAAGGTGAAGAGTGGGACCAGAATCATAATAAAGTCATCTTTTCCACTCAGATACCCACATCAGTCCAGCAGCACAAGACTGGAGTGATTTTCAATAATGAGATAAGTTAGGCAGGTAATATACAGAAGCCTAGGGCATAAATAGGATGGGGGTAAGCCCAGCCTAGGTAATGCATTGATTAAAGAGAAAGAAGAAAATATCCAGAAGAGACAGCAGGTATGAGAAGGAAACTTTCACATCACCAAGCTGTTGAAAATGAAACAGTTCTTTTAGAGAAGAGGAAAAATTTCTTTGGTAAATAATAAAAGTGAGGGGATAGATAAATAAAAATGAGACTGTCTATCTAAGCACAAATTTTAAAAGTAAATATATCAACCTGACATTTTGGAACTTGAGTTCCACTAAAATTTAGTAAGTTGAGTCATTTCTGTTCCTTGTTACCCAGATGTCTTCCCTTGTCTGCACCTTCCATTTGTATGCATATGTTTGGCATCTAGTTATTCCAACCAAGATGGCAATGGTGAGTGTCTTCATTCCAGCTGGCAGAGAGTCCATCTCTACTTATGTAAACATCTGTTGGAGGACATTTCTACCCATTCTACATAAAAAAGATTTCCTTGTGAAAGAACTCATGTAACATAAATAATATCCTCAATAAATGTGCATATTTTCATAATATGCTTTTCATTATAGAAATCTCTGCTTTAAACATAAAGTGCAGAAAAATAAAATTTATATCTCTCTAACAGTTAATTCTTAAAATGTCATTGTTTTGCTGAAAAGACAGCTGATTCCAAAAATCTTGCAGTATTAATTCAAAGATTAAAAATTGCACAATTATGTAGTCTCAAGTGGTAGAATTAAGATTTTTTTCAATTACTTTTACTCTCATTTTTTTGACTCTAGAATCATAGTTTTATATGGTTCACACTTTTCATGGCAGCTGTCAAATTTTATAGTTTTAATGATTGAATTTATGCCTCTCATTGATTTAGAAAAGTATTAAAATCATGCCTAATCTATATGTAGCCAATGATGAAAGATTTACTGTAGTCTTTTGATTTACTCTTATTCTAGAGTTTTAGAACCTGCTGTCTCTAAATTTATAATCTTCCTGCCTCAATATTGTAAATACTAGGATTAAGGTATGTGCTTTTTGGCCAGAGTTGTGGCTTTTTAAAAATATTCATTTTCTATTGGTGCTTTCAGGAAGAACTTCCTTGAACATAATTCTTAATATGCTATTTGATTTTCAACTACTTTATGAGGATGTTAAACTTCTTTAAAAGGTTTCTCAGATGCAGTAAGTAAGCCCTCTTGCTATTTATTTAATCCACATCCTTATTTTAAATCCCTATAATAGAAATAATGCCATAGAAGGATATTATAAGCTTCCCCATGTATGTCTCTTCTAAACAAGTTTGTCACTGTGTGGTAGCCAGCCTTCTCATCAGTTTGCCCTTACCTAGAGGTCTCTTGCTCATCCTTCCTCTCTCTATTAGCATTTACATCTTCTGGAAGATAAAAGGGGTAAATGTGGTACGAAACAAATTCTGTAAATTCATTCTTACAACACTGTGACAGAATACTCAACACTAACGATTTAAGGGGAGGGGTGGTGTTAATGAATGCTGTAACTGGCAATACTACCAGTGACCCACACTAGAGCTTATTCGGGCAGGTTGGCAGGCAGGTACAAGGGGAAGAATAGAGAAAAGACAGATAGGAGAAAGCAGGTGGGCACGTGTTTACATAGCCATCCTTAAAGTTTGAATATGAATGAAAGGAGAATGCCCAGAATGCCTAGGAAGCTTGTGTGGGTTTACATGGCACCACCTGGTCATGCATATGAATGAGAGGGTGTACCCTTCGCATGGGGCATGTTCTGCCTGTCAGGTTATTTGGCTAGCACATTTACCAGGTAGCTACCATGGGCCAGAAATCCTCACAGTGGGTGATTGTTTTGGCTTATGGTTCCAGAGTAATTTCAGCTCATCTGAGTGGAGAAACATGGCTAATGTTCATGATAGTGGGAACATGTAGTTGCTCATATGGCAGCCATACCATATAGTAGAACAAGATTACAAACAAGGACTGTCACAAGCTTCAGGGGCCTCCTATAGTGATCTATGGCTATTGTTGAGGTTCAGCCACTGCTTATACTATGTCACAAACTGGAGAATAGTGTTCAAATACATGAGACTATGGGGGACATTTCAGGTGCAAAGAGTAACATATTAAAAGCAGATAAAATATCACTGACATATTGTGACCTAAATTTTATAATAAACCAATAAAATATAATCAATAAACAATACCTGACATAACTAAATCAATATAAAAGAGTCAGAGTGGAAATGATGATGATATTTAAGAAGGTATAATTAGAATTATGCTATGTAACAGACCATGAGAAGGAATATAAACAAATCTGCCAAGTTTTCTTTTTCTTTTTTGTTTAAATTCTTTTCAAGTTTTATTTTATGAGCAAGGGAATTTTGCCTGTATGTATGCCTATATACCCTATACATGCCTGTTGCCCAAAGAGACAAAAAAAAGTGGTTGGGTGTGGTGAAACTATTGGAAAAGACTTTTGTGAGCTACCATATTGGTGCTAAGAATCAATCCTAAATACTCTGGAAGATCAGGCAGTTCTTTCAACTGCCCTGAGACCTCTCCAGCCACATTGTAACATTTCAACAGAAAAAACAAATGGGACTGTCTTGTCCAGTAAATAGAAATAAAGTTAATGGTAGAAAGAATGACATCAATTGGATCTTGTAATAAGTAAATGGACTGCAGTTCTGTTAAGGGAACAGAATCTGTAAAAGAGAGCCAGATTGTGACCAGTTTGGAGTAGTGATTCAGGGAGTAATAATGTGTCTCATTTTCGATATATCAAGTTTGGAGTGTTTTTTAAATAACCAGAGCACCACGACTACATTATTGAACATATGGTCTCAGCATAAATGGGAGAACTGGGAAGAAAATTATGAACATAAGAGGCATCTGTGTATAGATAGTAATTGAATCCAATGATGTAAAAATGCCTCAAAGGTAGAAGATGAAAAGAGGAGATGAGAGACCCCAGACCATGAGTAGAAGCTTGCAAATATGGAATGAATAAAGCAAAGATGGAAGTTTACAATTAAATTTGAATGTGACTGTTCAAAATCATTGGATGAAATAAAATGAGAAATATGTTGAGAAACTAAAGTAACGGGTGTATTTCACTATATAATTTACAATGTCATTTGCTCCTGTGGAACCAGGTAAAATGAACAATGAAATTTACCTTCTCACATAGATTGAAATTGAGAAATATGATTATATGCACTATATTTCATAATCTACATTTCCTTTTCATTAAATATTTGTGAGGATATGTCATTGTTGTTAAATATTTTTCTAGCAGTTTTAGAGTAATTTATAAAATGCATTCCATACTGTTAAACACTTAGTTTGATTCTAACTTTTTTTATTGCCTTATAAACAATCCAATAATAAGCATTGTTGTAGCTGTGTCTTTGTAGATGTTATTATGCCCCTTGGCTACATTTCTAAAAATGTAATTGCTAGGTTAAAAGTTCTACAGTTTTTCCAATATAAAATTATCACTGGAGTTGTATTTCTAAGCTTGTCTGTGGCTAAAGTCACCATAATATCTTTCTAAACCTATTCTCTGGGATATAAAATAATATGAGAGTATCATTTTGTTGGATGATCCACATTTATCTTAATCAATATATGCCTATGTAACTGGTTAAACTTTGGCAATAGAATAAAACTTCACACTTGAAAACAAGAAATCACTAGGATTTATCCCACACAAACTATGTGCCAGGATATATTTTACATTGATACAATGTAGATATATAGAAAAAGATAGATACATAGATATATGATGTATGATATGCATACATTCATTTCTTTTAAATTCATCTAAATTCTTATATTTTTTTCTCTCACTGCTTCTACTTTGATAGTGAACAGATATTGCAAGACTTAAACTATCTTTTCACAGTAGGCTTGGTGACTTTTCTCGCTTAATTTCAAAGAGAAGCTCTCAAGGACATAGGCAATAGCTCCACTGATATCCTGTAGGGATGAGATCAAGCTACTACTGTACTACAATAATAGTAGGAAATACTAATTCTACAGACTCCCTAAATCTATATAATAAATGTTCAGCTATCTCCAGTAAAATTCAAATCATAAAAGAGTTTATAAAACTTTATACTTCATTTCTAATTATCAATCAGCTACTAGAAAATAGAAATTGTACTTTCTGCTGCCAAGGAGCAAAAGTAATGAGTAGGAGAAAGAAGAGAAGATGAGAAAAATGGGGAAAAAGTGAAATGGAGATGTTGAAAAGCAGTAGTGTTTATTTTAATAAATTAATTATACTGAAATGGTGCAGTGAAATAAGAGATGAAGTTCATTGCTTTTTAATGGGAAGTTGGTTTGGATTTTGAATATCTCTTCTGAAAATACATTTCTTTTTCTTGGTGGAGACTATAGTATAAAAGAAAACAGATGGCTCCAGATTGAGGATCTGCAGCTAGACTTTCTCTACCTTGGTAGCTATGGCTATAATACTTAGCAAGAAGACTTTAGGATAATTTAGTAGAATAAAGACAGGTATGAAAAGTTGTTGCTATTGTTTTTCCCAAACATTAAAAGTAGAAGATGCTTGTATTATAACTTGTCTAAAATGGAAATTGAGAAAAATTGCTTTAAATATCACTGTGATAAATTAGATGTTTAAGACCTTTATAATAATTGTAGTTAAAAGATTCTGTTCTTAAGTATGTCTGGGTGATTAATGGTCAAGAATGCTGCTACAGCATGCACTTCTCATTTTGGTATAATAAAAGCTACCTCAGATACACATTCACATCCTCCTCTTGTCAGGTTTCAAAGATATGAAAAGACTTAATGAGCATTCTGAACTCAATGAAATTATGCCTTCCTTGTTTTTTTTATAATTATCCAAGAACATAGTGTTTGTCCTATGTGTCTGTGTGGGTCACTTTTCATGTAGTGCCCTTTCATAGCTATTATACTTTATTGAGATTTATAGAGGACATTTAGAAGTCACATTGAATACAGGATGTTCTTATGTAGGACCTTTTAAAGTTGCTTATAAAATAAAATAACATATGTTCTCACTGGATATTTCTAAATTCTTTTTAAGCTTGACAATGTTAGAATTCTTATTCCCAGCTCTTTTTATTTTTGCATTGATTTTTAGACATTTAAAAGAGAAAATAATTATGTAGTCTGAAGAAATCGATGAATAGATAAGTAAACTATTTGCTGCACAACCATGAAAACCAGAATCAGACCCCAAGAACCCAGATAAAATTTTGTCATTTATGGTAGCATGAGTCCGTATCACAAGCACTAGGCAGACAGAGACAAGTGGATCTCTGAAGCTTGCTGATGAACCAGAAGACTAGTCAAAACTGTGAATTTTAGGTTAAGCAAGCAAGCTTGTATTAAAAAATGTGAAAAAAATGAGAGAGACGTCAGCCATGACCCATAGCCTCCAAAGGCACCTATAAAGCATTTGTGCACACATGCATGCACATGCATGTTTACACACACACACACACACATACACACAGACACACAGATAAAGCATGTTATAAAGTTCCTAGTCAATAAGGTAAGTTCATTGCTGATCACATGCAATGAAATTTATTTCACATGTGACTCACCCAATTCATTATAATATTTAGACAGCAGATCCAAAATTGCTTCTGTATACATGTATATGCATGTTTCACATATTAATACTAACTTTAAGGTGAAACATGTGATTAGTGTGCCTTTTCCATAACTCAAAATAGGCCATGTTGTTATTTATATTATGTATCCATGTATTGATATAGTTATATAGATAGTTGACCGATACTTTGCAATTCCATCAAAAGCCAAATTTAATAAAATTTAAATTGTCATTTTTGGTTCAATAAAAAATGTTACTTGCCTTTGCTCTACACATTCATCTTGTAAGTATTTGCTATCAAAGAGAGGCTTCCTTATATAGCGAATGGGCTTGATTTGCTTCCAAATAATATTCTGTCACTCTGAATCTGGTTTCATAATTTCAAAGGCAGCAGAAATAAGAAGAATCTTATCTTCCTGTTCCAAGAAAACTAAATTTGTTAATCCTGTGTGCAACAGAGTTAAATAGAAAGATTCGGAGTTGAAGAAATTATAATTTTACTGCCTGAGAACACATTATTTCTGATTTTCTTCTCATTTATATTACTTCTCATTTCAAGTGACCCATAGTAAGTAATACAGACGCATCATTTCCCTTTAGTAAATGAGTATCCCTTATAGAATGGGTATTGCCACTAAGCCACCCAAGCATTTGTATAAGTTGTTAATTGTTCTGCAATTGCTGCTTGAAGGATGCTTTTAAACAATTAGATTCATCTTGGAATCAATTTTGAAAAAATTCTCAAGAACTAGACATATGGGAAATTTCATAGTACTGTTTTATAAGAACAATATTTCTATATTCTTTTCCCTCCTACCACTTTACAACTTACCCCTGGGGGTCATCTTACAGGAAGACATTAGCATTAGTATTAACTCCTAAGTATGGTTCAATTACAAAGCAATGTCAATCATTGAATCCTAAAAATAAAATAATAATCTGGAGAGAAGTTCTATAACTAAATACATAATTTGGGCTGGGGATGCAGCACAGTTGGTAGCACCCTTTTGAATATTCATGCAATCCTAGGTGACATCCCCAACAATACACATAACTAAATGTGGTGGTTCATGCCAGAAATCTTAGCACTAGGGAGGAGGCAGAAGTTCAGGAAACTTCTCAGCTACATGGTGATTACAAGAGTACAAGGAGAACATCTGATTCATGAAAACTTGGAGGGAGGAGAATGCAGAGAGGTGCATCCCTTTTCCTTTGCCAAAAGTATTCCTTTTGAATGAATAGGATTATCACTTGTAGGTTTTTGTGTTACATATACATATAAGTATATATGTCTCTTCCTTTAAGACAGTCTCTTACTGAATCTAAAGCTAGTTTGGCTTCTAACAAACCTCATATATGTTTCTATCAACTCCACACAGAGCTTGGCTGACAAGAATGCATGTCTAAACACACAGGGCTTTTACACTGGACCTGAGGCTTCTCATTAAGGTTTTATTTTTGTAGATCAAGCAATTTTACCCACAAAGACTCTCCAATATCACTTTTAGAAATTTCTGTTCTTAGTATTCAATGATCTCAAATCATAGGGTATTTTAAATTTGGCATTAGCAACTACAAAATTCAAAGCACAATGACACATGTGAGGTGCCCAATATGGAGAACACTAAATTACAAAAATTAGTAGACAGGACAGTGGTAGAACATGCAGTATCTGAGGATAATCAGACAGCTCTTTTCCCTTTTCACACTTCTCAACATAACAACGATGTTGGTGCTTTCATTGCTTTCTGATCATAAGGGACATTTAGCTTTGATTATTTTGATAACACATTCTTGATGCTTACTAATTTTTGTGTGGCTTCTACATCTTCTTGTATCTTCTTAAGCTTCCTATTCATCTTATGCATTATCACAGCCAAACACATTCTCAAGTCTATAAAATATGACTAAATTTCTCTCTTCATATTTATATCTGTCTATCAGCATATCCAGATGAACCCCCTGCTCATCACCTCAAGGCACAGTTATTATCCTAACCATTTTCTATTTCCCTAAAATTATATATATATATAATTTTAAAATTTATATATATAAATTTAAAGTCAAAATGGAAAACATATAATAAGCACTCAGTATATGTGAAGTACTTCTACCTTGGATCTCTATGTGACCATATTCTCCACCATTACTGTCTGCCATGCATAGGAATTTTCATGGAGTCATTGTAGTAACTTTCACACTGGGCTTTTGCTTTACATTTCTTTTTATAATGCAACCCTATGGTCAGAGCAAGGGCAAGGGGTGGGCTCTGTAATGAAGAATACTTGTGTCCTTCCCTACTAAGTAACTACATCTCATCTTTCAGATCCATCTATCACTCACTATCTTAAAAACAGTGGCCACATTTTTTTTTGCCTACATCCGCATCTCTATCCCCATCTATTTTGGTTTGTCTCTTTCTACTGAACTAAAATTCGTGTGTTCGTCTTTATAATTTTCCACACTTTTTCTTCCCCCAAAATAGGCATGCTCTTTTCTATGTAAAAAAAAAAAAATATATTCTCTTCATAGTTTCATCCACCAGGGGAAACCAAACATTCTTCATTTAATAGTTTTTCTTCATCTAAAATAGATGTCCCTGCATTGTGCTCTCATTACTCTGGCATTTATTAGTGTACTTACCTTGTGCTTCTGGAATTTAAAAAACAATATCTCTCTAGAGACCGGTTTGTTCAGAATCTATTTCCTATCTTACCTATGTTTTACACAAAGAGCATTTTCTTATGTGGAATAAGTAGCCTCCAGGGGCAATGTAACATATCTGCAGTTTTGTCCTTTCACTCAGGTTTCCAAAATAGAATTTCCAAAGATGAGTGTCACCAGTGTCTGTAGGGACATTGGTGGACTGGCTCCTTAGAAATGTATTTATTACTTTTGTACTTGCCATACAGAAATTTTGTTGTCATTGTTACATCTGTTTATTTTTGTCATTTTTCTTTTTTGCATAGAAACAAAGGAACCAAAAAAACTATGAGTGGCTTGATTCACCCTTTCCCTAGAAGATAGGTGCCTCACTCTTAGATCATGTTCTTCGGTGAGCAAAGACAAAGAGACTTCAGTACACACAACAGCCTTTGCATTAAAAGGCAGGAATATGTAGTTGGATTTTTGGCCGATATCTCTATGCAGAGAAGAACTCTCAGCCCTGAGTGGTTTATTTGAGTTTTAATTCTGAACAATTAAAGAACAAACCCCACAGGGACCTGGGCTGAGCTAGGGACAAGCACAATGGTGCCAATGCGTCAAGCAATTGAGACAAAAAGACTAATATGCAAAGTGTTCTTTAACACAACAGCCACCTACAAATACAGCAACCCTGGAAGGAGATGTTGGCAACATGAGGATCTGAGCTGTTTGCCTCAAGAGAATACTTTATGTGCTTAAAGTCCTAAGTGTGACAGGAAGGTTGTCTTTGAACTACTCATTAGCTTCTCCTTTTTCTGAAAGTACCCTTCAAATTTGATTTGAGGAAAATTTAATGTTTTTTATTTTATTTTTTATTACTTAAGTAGAAGAGGATATTTTAGATATTTTTCAGCTCTGTTAAACATCAGCTCTGACTGGAAAAAAAAAATCTATGCCTAGGTGGGTGTTGATTAGTGGTGCTAAGAACACTTTGTGTAGGATTTTATGCTAATTACCCTTTATACCCTCACCCGTGTCAATTTTAACAATCTAAATTAGCATTTTCTCCAAGGACTCAGAAATGTGAGAATTGGGAAATTGGCTCAGTCAGCTGAGTTAGCAGTGAGAAAATTGAGATGTTCTATATTTCTGTATTAACATCTGCTGCTTGTTCAAAGCGTGATCCTTTCAAAAGCATGAAGATATTGGGGAGAAAATAAAAACAATAGAACAAATACTGCATATTTCATGTTTTTTTTTTTTAAAAAAAGATAGTATTTGACATCAACATCAACCACCCTAAGTAATAATGTCTAGAATAATGGAAATTTAGATACACAGTGTTTGAAATTGATCACATTATTTTTTGGTGTAAATATTTTAACTTCTTTGTGATTTTAGCACCTGGGTAATATAACAAGCTCCCAGAGATACTTGTTTATGAAAAAAAAATCGAGCAAAATCTCAATAAAATTAACTTCCATTTTGCTTATTTCTGAAGTAGTTTAAATGAGAAATACAGCATTCCCAGGTGGTTCTATGTAAAAACAAAATGCTAAATATCTTCAAGAAGGAAGACTTATGGTAGATGCCTATGTCACAAAGGGGGCTGAAGGCATAAGACAACTAAAAACCACATTTATGGGCTGGAGAGATGGTTCAATTGCTAAGAGCACTTTTTGCTCTTCTAGATGACCCAAGTTTACTTTCCAGCACCCATGTCAGCTGATTTTAACAAGTCCATGGATCCAATGACCTCTTCTGGTCCTTTGAACACATGCACACTTGAGTCATACACTAATTAATGCAAACACACACTTATACAAATATATATATTGGATTTAGCAGTTGTTTCTGAGCATTCAGGTACATAGCTGTAATTCTATACTAAAGACTATGGAGAAATTTAAAGTTGGGTGCTTTTATGGGTGGCTCAGGGGTAGAGTCCATACAACATGTCAGACCTCAGCAACACACAAAAAATTGGATGTGGAGGTCATAACTGTATAGGTAACTGTCTTTGTTATATGTTTGTCTCTATATACTTATTGTGTGCTCCTGTATATATGTGCATGTGTAAGAGCTTCTGTATGTGTGTGTGTATCTGTATGTGGGGGGGGAATAGGTACACACACTGTGGATGCTCAAGAACAACTTTGGATTTATTCTTGAGATGTTATCCAAGGATGCATCCTGGAACTTTTTGAGTAGGCTATATGGGCTGAATAGCAAACACCAAGTTTCTATATGTCTATGCCTCCCCAGCACTAGATTTTAAATGCAGTATACTTCACACCATTCTTGGTGTTCTAAAATATAGGTTCTCATATAAACTGAGTCCCCATGTTTGCAGGGAAAGTGCTTCACTATGTTATCTCCTGAGCCTTTTATCTGTAGTGTTAACTATTTCTTCTCTAATGATGAATGGCCCACTTTCCTGTCAGCACACAACCTGAGTACTAAGACAACTACAGCACTACTATGTACTATATTAAAAATTATTTTTTTCAACTTCAGATAAAGTTTCAACTGCTATACAGGCAGCATTCAGGCCTGTGTAACTTTACCATGCTCCCATTTCAGTAAGACTTAAACATTTGAAGAAATGACTATTAATTCACAGCTGTACAGTGCTAAAATTCTTTGAATTACTCCCAAATCCAAAAACTATTCCTGCTGATTGTTGGGAGCCAAAACCAGGAAGAGATTGACTCAGGTTATTAATTAGTTGTTCTATTTCTCCTGTCTGCTAGGAATGACATCTGTAGAAACAACACTGCCATCTATTCCTTCAATAACAATGTAGGGAGACCATCAGAAACAAAAGCTGATTCCATAGAGACTAAAGTCAGGAAGCTGCAGAGGTCCTAGGAGCAGTGAGTCAGGGTCACAGGGAGTTTATAGGCACACTTATTGGCAATTCAGAACACTGAAGATGGGGGTCCGAATGCAGATGAGGTCGAGGAGGCATGGCCAGTGCATAGCATTCTGTCTCTAACACTGCAGCCCCTAATCAGCAGAACCACTTGCTACTCTGCTCTTTAGCAACAAGCTGCATGGTCACAGCATCCTTTCTCCTGCCAACCACATTGAATTCTTGATAAGACAACTGGGACTAGGAAAACTTTGTTTATATAAAAGCAGTAAAATCAAGAACATTTTACTTATATATGTTTTCACCTGTTTGTGTGTGTGTGTCTGTGCGCACGCGCACGTGTGTACTCATGTTTGCCATAGGTGTTAGTATTTTGCGTGTAGGAGAGACATGAAACATTTACTGCCAGATACCACACAGAGTTTATTTAGCCGGTTCGGATATCCGGAGAAAGGGTAAGGGGGAGAGAAAGAAAGAAAGAACGAGAGAAAGAAAGAAAGAAAGAAAGAAAGAAGCAAAGAAGGGAAAGAGAAAGCAGAAAAACAAAAGACCCACTGCCATGTGTTACTTCTTTTTAAGGGAGCAGGTGGGCATACAGCCACGTGCAGGGACATGCCATATCACAGCTATGCCTGGGAGCTCGCTGTTCAGGCGGGGGCGTGGTCGTGCCAGGACATGGCCACGCCTGAGGCCCACGACCATGTCTGGGGGTGTGCTCTGCTCGTGATGGGCAGCAAACCCCGGCAGGGTGACTGGAACACGCCTACAATAGGCATCTTCTTTGTTCACTTTTCACTTTATTTCCTGAGGCATAGTCTCACCCTGAACGCAGACTTTGCCAACCCCTAAGGAGCCTAGCTGACCAACCTGCCCCAGGGTTGGCCTCTCTTTGCTTCTCAAGTAATGCTAGATTATTGATGACCACCACATCTATCCACTTTTTAAGTGGATTCAAGAGCTCTGAAACCCAGCCTTTCTTCTTGGGTGGTGCACACTTTATTCACTGATTCATCCCCCTGTTCTTCCAGACCAAATGTGCAGGGTGTGTAAGTGTGTAAGAGGTGGAGAGCAGCTGGAACATGGATGACCACAGTTCTCTGGTGCTGTAATCACAAGTTTGGCCCTATCTTTTCTTTCCTGTTTTGACCTAAAAATACAAAGAGTTTTGTAAACTTAAAACTACTTATTCAAATATTGGCTATTTCCTCAAAGTTGTCTCTATACACCAAAATGGTTCCTAGAATGTTATCAGAGTCTCATGGTACATTTGAGGCCATTCTTATAGCAGTATTATTGTATCTGTTTTATGATTCAGGCCTCATTTTCAGATGTTTTTACCTTTATTTCAGTTTGTTACCAGACGAATATTCAGTAGATATTGTTATCAGGTACTTTAAAAATTAAAATATTTTACAGCAAATTAATACCACAAATTTCTCACAAGATTTCTGATGGAATTAACAAATTTTATGATTCTTACAACAACTGAAGTAGAAAGAACTTATGCAATTTGAAATCAACTTGAAAGTTAGAAAAAAAAAAACCTTACTTTTTCACAACAATAGTATTAATACTGCCAAAGTGTCCAGAAGGATAATTATTTGGATCATCATCACATCATCTTGTATTAAATTTGCATAATTCAAAACATTCATATTTGATGCTGATAATATGCCCTATTGTAAGGTCAAGGGTTATTTTTAGTATTTCTGTGACTTGAAAAGATACTTATTTTATATATTCATATTGGTAAAGGGACTAGAGTGTGTTAGTTTGAATATAGTTGGCAGTCATTATCCCATAGGAGTAGCACAACTAGGAAGTAGTAGGAAGTAGGAAGTGTGGCTTTGTTGGAGTGGACATGGCCTTGTTTGAGAAAGTGTGTCAGTGGGGTCAGGGCTTTGAGGTTTCCTATGCTCAGGATACTACCAAGTGTCACAGTTAATCTCCTGTTTTCTACAATATGTATAAGTCTCAGCTCTAGCACCACGTCTGCCTGCATGCCACCATGCTCTCCTCTATGATGACAATGAACTGAACCTTTGAACTGTAAGCTGCCACCCCAATTAAATGGTTTTCTTGTTAGAGTTGCCATGGTCAAAATGTCTTTTCACAGTAATAGAAGCCTATGACAAAGAGCTTGGGTTCAAATTCAAATTATTCTTCTCAGTCTGGTAGCTTGTGAGCTGGACACAGACCTGATCACTTATAACTTCACTGTTAACATGTGCAATTTGAGTCTTGTTGCGATGATTAAATTGAATACCTGGAATGTAAAGAAACCATAAAGTACCTAATACTATACATATCACAAAGGAGGGTCTCACAAGTTTACTCCCCCTGTCTCTCTTATTTCACACATGTTCAGCTGCCTTTCTTTCTAGTAACAATATTCAGGTTTGTCAAACAAAACTTCCCTTTCCTTTTTTTTAGGGTGTGGTTCATTTGTCTGGAATGAACCTTAGGTACTTTATCAGCATGTAATTTCAATACATTTACTGTACTGATATATCCTGACACCGTTTCAATCTGGAACAAATATTTTCCACTCTGATCCTGATTTTTGAAGTCCCCTGTACTTCTTACCACCTTTCCTTTAGCAACTCAAGTTCAATTGTTTAACAGGAATGATGCAATGATGTTAACTCTATCCTTCCACTTCGTCTAATTAGAAGTGAATCATATTTGCAAATATCACAAACATGCCATGCTCCTCTTGGCTTTTGTAGTTACTTTCTTAATCCAGACAAGAAATTTCTAGGCTTCAGCATCCTGACTCTGCATTGGCCCAGTCTCTGATACCTGAAGAGCAATCTAATCAAGCTGACCTTTGTAGGAAACAAACACACCTATGTTCCTCCTTGTCTTTACTTCATCTATTAATATCTGTATTTGTGTGTGTGGTTTGGGATCTGAAGGCAGATTATTCTCTCTCAACCTTCTATCTCAGAGCAGTAGGCCAGAGATTATAGATTCATAGCTCTGAACCCAGAATTCATGTGGTTACTGGTTTTGGGGTATGGAACACATTGTCTTGCTTGACAAGCAAGTATTTTTAACCTACTGAGCTATTTTCTTGGACTTTAATTTATTTCTAAAATTCTCCCTTATTTGGTTTTGAACTGTATTTCCCAAGAGCCTTTATTTCTACTCCACTATGCATTGTGTTCATGCTTTTTGCTTTGCTTAGAGAGTGAAATCCCCATGCTCAGCCTTCGGAGCTCTTATATGTATTTAAAGATAGTTAAGCTTCTCTAAAGAAACATTGAGGGTACTCTTAAAGTAGAATTCAGCTCTTTGGAATCTTTTGCATTTCATAATGATAACATTTAGCCATTAGGAATAATAAATGTGTCCCACAAAAATATAAACTAGAATCACAATGAGGAATAAGAGCATTTTTGCAGGAAGCATCTGCTCCTGAAGCTATTTCATTTTCTCAGAATCTGTCACATAGTAGGAACTGCTAATTGAAAGAAAAGGTGAATGGCAGAGTGACTGAATGAACTTGATCCCTCTCTGTCCTTCTCCTTAGTGAACTGGAACACACAAAAGGAAACATGTGTGGCATCATTCTTTTTTCCTATTGCTTAGGGGCTGCTAGGTATTCCATAGTAATGAATCTGGCCCCTGTCCATTCTTTCATTAAAATAAAGCAGGCTTTCAGCCAAATCTGACTTTAATCTTTAAAATCTCTGTCTTCAGAATAAACTTTTGCCCTTTCTCCAAGCCAGAAAAACTTCAATCATATTGCTTTTATTTAGAAGAAGAATTGTTCCATCATTTTTCATATATAAAGATTTCAAAAGTGCAAGAGGATCTTATTAAAAATTAGATCATAGAATTGAAGGGGAACTTACTAAAAAAATTCCTAAGTAAATGTTAAAATATAACTGGATGCTGCTATCCCATTTGAGCCATCAGAAATTAATTCTGTAAGATACAAAACAGAAAACAGACTGATACCTGTTCTGTGTCTAATGACCTGAAAAGATGCTGAGGAATGACCATGATACTTAGCGTGCCACATACATTTAATGAGAAAAAGTTGCACATATCTAAACCACACATCCAGTCATTTCAGATTAATTTGAACTCTATTCAGAACTGCACAAAATGTTGCCTTTAGTGCCTTTATTGAAACATTTACACATCTGAAGTCGAAGCTATTTCTTGCAAGCTCAATCTTTATTAAATATATCTGATTTATGTTCTGCAGGCTTGAAAAAGGTCAAATTAATTTCATCGTACTTTCTCTTTGCACTGGCATCTGTTATGCAGCATGGTACTGCTGTTACAAATAAGGCTTCCCCCCAAGTAACAACATGGTGTCTTAAATTATATTCAGCATCGTAAAAGATTCCAGATCATTCTAATCAGCTTCTTGGCTCTGGTATGCTGCATATGCCCCCTTTTGAAATTTGTTCTAATATATCTTTATAATTCAAAGGCGTGTGCATCAGAAGTTGATTTACAAGAAAGAAATTCATAGAACAGCATAGAAAACTATATATTTATCATGGAGAAAAGGAAATGGCAAGGACAAGATTCTCAAAATGTACAATGAACATCCGTAGAAAACTGGAGGCTTTGTATAATTCCTTTCAGTTGCCTGTACTCATTTACTGTAATCTACCAGTTTTGTCTAAAATAATTATAATTTTTTTAAAAAAACTAAGCTGAACAGTGGTAATATACAACTTTGATCGTGATGCTTGAGAAGTATAGGCAAGAAAATTCTGTGAGTTCCAGGACAGCCTGGTCTACAGAGTGAGATCCAAGACAGCCAAGGCTACTCAGAAAAGAACTGTGAGTCACAAAAGACAAAACTAAAACAAACAAACAAACAAAAAATCATCAACTTCTTTTAGGGGCTGCAAATGTAACTAATGGGAAGAAACCCACAGAGGGAGTGAATTATAGGGAGAGTTTCCTATGAACTAGAAATAAGGATGTAGGGGTCAAAAGGAACAAGAAGTCCATGAGTAGGGGAGGAGAGGTATAATGAATTAGCTCACAATTTTTGGGAATCAAAACTCTCCATCCACTATGTGTTTCCTGGGAATAAAGTTCCTGAATCAGTCAGGCCTGATTATGAGGGGCCTCTTACTGAATTTTAAAATATGCTACCTAAAGCAATAAAAAGATAATGTTGAATATAGATACTCAGTTCTAAGTCCTGAGTAATAAAATAATAATATCATCATGTATATTCTATATTATTTGTTCTTGACAGAATTTTTATTTACTTATTTATTCAATTCAACCCTCTGTCACTGGGCTGGCCTGGAATTCATCCACTGTGTAGCTCCGGCTGACCATCTCCTGCATCATCCTCCCAGAGTCTCATCATTACAAGAATGAGGTATTATTTTTGTCTTCTTGATAACTTTTTAATTGACAGTTCTAAAGTCCATAGTTCTTGAACTCACAGAGAAATTAATTAATTAAAAATGACTTGTAAAATTTAACAAATATCCATCCATAATCACTATAATAGCATATTATTTTTCTAGTGGTAAAAGAAAATTATAAATTACCAATATTTAAACTTATGAAAAATAGAAAAGTGTGAAATTTTCTGCACATCTAGAGGTTTAATAAACTCTGCCACCTAATTGACAAAGGAAAGGTGGTGGTTATAAAGGCTTTCATTTAATCAGTTAATCAGTCACTAACTAGATATCTGTATCTTGATCAGAATTATGGAATGCTGGAATAAGGAGTTAATTCTCTAAAATGTGATGGGAAAATTAGAAATAAAAATAGAATATATTAGACAATCCAGGGGATAAATAATATACATTTAGTGGTGTGCAAATAAATGGATATAAATAATACTTTTCATTACATGTTTCCCAAGATTCAGCCCTTTTAAAAGAGAGTCATTAAAAGTAGAGTGCTGGGTTTTGGGTAAAGGGCTTACCCCAAAGCCAGAGAACCAGAGTTCAGGCTCCAGTCTCACAGGGGAGGTCAAAACAGCTCCCCCAAGTTGTCTTCTGACCTCTACATGCATGCCTTAGCAAGTGTGCACAATTATGTGCTCTCTCTCTCCCTCTCTCTTCCTCTCTCTCTCTCTCTCTCTCTCTCTCCCTCTCTCTCTCTCTATCTCTATCTCACACACACACAAATGAAAATAAATACCAAATTATAAAAAAATTGAAAAAGATAAATCTATTAGAGAATTTAAATTTATTATGAATCATCTCAACCTGAGTGAAGATAAAAATTACTGACTTTCAGGTTTGAAAGTAATTACATCATCTAACTTTCTTGGACATGTTCATCATTAACCCTTGATTATTCAAGGGAAGTGGTAGGAGATAAAAATAAAAAGTAATAACACCTGAAAGCTTATCAAAGTAAAATTGGTATTAATGTGTGAACTCAGAGCCAAATGTGAAAATGCATACATACTAGCAAAAGATACCTAGAATACCCTGAAAGTTCAGCTTCTAACAACATAGCAATACTCTAAGCACTGAATTTTTTTCTTTTTTAGAGGTAGAATTTTGATTGTAATGTATTTTGTCTAAAACGATTCTGTAAGAATATGATGTAACTTGAGTGTTAAATTAGATTCCTAGAAAGAAACTTTGTCGTTGTATTGGACACTTTGAGCCATTCACAATTATTTTCATGCCCCACAGACACTATAAACTAGACAAGGTAATTTTCCCTGCCACTTGTCCAAAGCCTCATATAATTTGCTACCACTGCCTAAGCCTCCATTTCCTTCTAATAATGGGACCTTAATCCTGCCCTTTGCAGGGACAGTGCAAGTTATTTCTGATGCTTAAAGTACCACTTCAGAGAAAATTCTAGATAAGAAAGAAACACTGCAAAGGCACTTGCTTGTGGTTCACGTGACACTATGCAGCCTTTCTTTGCCAGGTTCTACAAGATACTGCAGTTTGGGACTTAGAGTGTTTTATAAATCTTCTTTCTGTTCAGCTTTGTTAGAAATGTGATTTTCTGTTTACTCTGCATTGCCTAACTCAAGAATCTGAAGAACAGAAAATGTGCATGGACTTTGGAGGCAAATGAAGAATAGCAATAAGGTTGTAGTGATGTCAAAGCTAATAGAGTGTAGGACTTGGCTTTGTAAATGCACTCGTAGATGAGTGAATTCTTTTCTAAAAACTAAAGTATTTTCAAAATAATCCACTCTTTAAATTAATTGCACTTTAACAACCATCATACTATTTCCAAGTTCATTATATTCCCTCTTAGTACTGGCCATGGCCTCCTCTCCCTAACAATGACCAGATCCAAGCAAGCCATCACAACCTGGACATGCAAAGGCAAAGAATTTCCAGTTGCTCATGCTTTTTATTGACATCAATTTCTTTTTTTATTCTTTGAATATCTGGCTTTGTGAGCCACTACGTATGGCTTTAAAAGGTATATCTTGGATGCTCAGAGTATGAAGTCTTCCAGTCCTTGATCTAAATCCCAGAACTAAGTAACAGGGTAACCCTAAAGCATTTACTCCAATTACATTCCGTACTTGTCCCACTTATTTCAAAGGATATATGATAAAATTTAATAAATGGTCATCCCGTGGGTATACACAACACATATTTTTTCAAACAGGGGCTATGTTTTGTAGCAGGAAATTCTCTGGAAAATCAGACATTGATGTTCAACCAGGGGAGATCTCATCAATGTTGTTGAATTAGAGATAGCCTGAATGAGAAAAGGGACTGGGGGAAAGTCATTTCAGGGCAAGAGAGGAGAACATGGATACCCTTTATTTAACAAGATTGAAATTAGAATAAGCATAAAGGGGTCAGGGTGAGTATGAAGAAGTAAAAGGAGAGATTATGGAGGAGTTTTGTGGAAAGGATGTGTTTGTATTTATGTATTGTAAGAGGAAGAAGTTTTAAAAGTAAAAGAACTTAGTCTGGTGCACATTAAACAGTAACAACACTTCTGTAAGAATACTGAAGAAAGGATAACCTGGAAAGGAGGGGGAAAAGCTATGGTAGAGAATGCAGTGTGTGGCCAGGGTAGAAACAGTGAGGAAGACAAAGCTGACAGGAATGTATTTGGGTGGTACGCACGAGGAGACTTTGTTTAGACTAGATCAGGAGTGGGCTCATGGGCTAAGGTAAGTGAAAAATTATTGCTAAGTACTAACTGATCAGGATTTTTCCTCAGCTGAGGTTAACATTGGTAATGTCTAAGAACCATTACCTTCTTCTACCAGAAGAGTCAAGAAGGAAAAATTCCAGGAAGAATCCCTTCACTATCTAGTCTCATGTTCTCTTCTTGGAGGTGAATGGCTTCGGGTTCTGTGATCTGAGCCTGAGGACTAGGGGCTCTATCTCTGTAGAAGGATCCCACAGGGACGTTCCATCCCAGCTCTGCAGTGAGCAGAAGTGAAGTTGCTGGGCCTGTGGGTGCACTATAGGCTGCACGCTAGTGATGAAAGAAATAACTGTTTTCTTTGTATTTCACTCATTTACTTTGTTTCCTACAACAATGTGACTCAAATGGATTTTTTAAATTCAGACCCAGTAAGTGTTATTGGAAAGTTCTGTATTGGCATCTTAAAAGGATCTTGCAACAACAGAGCAGAATTTCTTTGCTATTATGCAAAATCAAGAAGAGAATGAATAAGTAAAGCATAGAGGATGCAAACACAGATTCCTCTTTCAAAAATAATTCAGCTCTTTAGTTATTTTCTCATCGCTGAAATTCCGTCATTCAATATGTCTTATCTATAAAATAAAATTATATTAGTGCAAATGTTAAAGACCATTTTATGTTCTTAGAAGTTATTGAAATGATTAGCAATTGCTTTGTTGCTTTCACATGCACAGATGTATGCACAAGCATTTAAAAGTTGTAATAGTCTAGTGTACTTTTCCTCTCATGTTTGGAATCTGTCTTAGTTAGAGTTTCTATTGCTGTGAAGAGATACCATGATCATGGCAACTCTTAAAAAGGAAAACATTTAATTGCAGCTGGCTTACAAGTCAGAAGTTCATTCCATTTTGATCATGGTGGGGAGCATGGTAGCCTATAGGCAGACATGGTACTAGAGCAATAACTGAGAGTCCTACAGGAAGCTGACTTACTGTCACATTGGTTACTATCTTGACCAAATGAGAACTCAAAGCCCACCCCCACAGTGAAACATTTCCCCCAATAATTCCACACTCACTCCAACAAGGCCACAATGTCCAATAGTGCCACTCCCTAAGAGATTATGGAAGCCAGCTGCTTTAAACTACTATAACACCTATAATCATATAACTAAGACCTGAACTAAGAGTACTGGGGACACGGTAGGAAGAAGAGAGAAGACTAAAGAGGATGATGTCATAATGCCATAATAAAAATCAGTTCATTTTCTTAAAACTATATGTGCAAGTAAGAATATGATACAGCAAAGAGGTAACTAGAAATTTGTCTAATTAGGATCCAGCACTTATTGTGGGCAGAGCTAAAGCAGTTTATAGATGATGCAAAAAATGTTTTTAATTATTATAGGTTATTGAATCCATGTATACAATTTAACACTTGAATAAAATTAATTTCTATTTGTGTTGTTAAACCTCCATATTTTATCTTGAAACCTACAAATGTAAAATAAAATTTTTTTCCAAAAGTGGTTTACCTTGCCTGCCATTTGTGCTGTTCAAACTTGTGTCTCTGTAACATAATATCTAAGAAAATAGCATAAAGGTGAAAAATGCATGTTGGTAAGTTTCAGAAGATGTGCTTGTATAAAGCATATGGCAGGAGCTTTTTTCACTTCATATTGAAGAAGACACATATCCATTGGCTTGCTTTCTGCAGTTAGGCCCCACTACCAAGAAATTCTAGAGACTCCTCCAGCCAGAAAGCAGCCCTCCAACACAGCAGCCATTTGGATAGAACATTTCCTATCTAAAACCATAGCACAGGTTACTGTATAATAAGGGCTATAAAATAATTCAGAGTTTTATTAGTTACTTGTAATTTTTTTGTCACAAAATACCTGACAAGCAACTTAGTTAAGGAAGGATTTGTTTTGACTCATATTCTAGGGTTCAGTAATTCATGAGGAAGAAAGAAGTCATGGCAGGAAGAAAGGAAGCTTGGGGCAGCTGGCTACACTACATTGTTAGTCAGAAAGCAGGCAGTGCAAAATACCTGTGTTCAATTTCATTTCTCCTATTTATTCAGTATGGGGCCCCAGCCCATTAAATAGAGCCACGCACCTTCAGGGTGGGTCTTTCCCCCTCAAAATCCCAAAATTCCTCACAGGAACCCTAGGAGATCACCTCATCTAGATAATTCCTTACAGGCATGGCTAGAGCATAACCTAATCTAGATTATTTCTCACAGGAACCCTAGAGGATAACCTAATCTAAATAATTAGATTTATTAGATTGGTACAGTAGTGACTTGTCTTGGGTGATTCTTGAGTCACATCAAATTGGCAATCAAAGCAATCACTGGATGATCATTACCTTTTAGGTTACTTAACACAGGCACAGTCCTCTTTAAATGCTTACTTGTATCTACAAAGTTCTCATTCATTTTTAAGGATTTAATTTTCCATAAAAAGAGATGAGATTTGGATTGAAGATTGAATGAGATGATACTTGAAAGGATAGGCTCAGGACACAGGCAGGGTAAATCTATAAACAGTGGTGGTTCTTCTTAACCACCAGCCCATTTGTTGATCTGATATTCTTACTCATTTATTAGATGGAGGCATTTTATTTCTTTTTCAAATTCTCTTTTATTGTTGTTTTTGTTTTTTTATTTTTGAATAAAGTCTCATTTTTTATCCATATATCCCCTTGTTCAAACTCCCTTCTCCCTCCCACCCCTCCCTGTCACTCTCTCTTCTCCCCATCTCCTCATCTCCTCCCCAGGAAGGGCAGGAGGTCTTAAGGTCCTAAGGTGGCTGGCTTAGTTCAGCATCCACTCTAGGCAAGTCCATGTTCCTCATACCAACCTCAAGACTGTGTTAGGTGTTGCTCAGGAGGGAATGGGCTCCAACGTGCTTCAGATCTCAAGCTGTTCAGTGTTTGTGGTTTGCAGCTTGGGTGTGCTTTGCTTTTTTGTTTCTTTTGTTTGTTGTTTGTTTGTTTAAGTCCAGTAATGACTGAGTACAACCACTGCTTATCTTTCTGAGTTTGTGATACCTCAATGAGGAGAATATTCTCCAAATCCATCCATTTGCCTGCGAATTTTAGGATATCATTTTTCCTTACTGCTGAGTAGTACTCCATTGTGTAGATGTACCACAGTTTGTTAATCCATTTTTCAGTTGAGGGGCATCTAGGTTGTTTCCAGGATTCTTGCTATTATAAATAATGCTGCTATGAACATAGTTGAGTTAATGCTTTTGGGGTGAGAATGTGCATCTTTAGGGTATATGCCCAATAGTGATATTGAAGGGTCCTTGGAAAGATTGATTCCCAGTTTTGTGAGAAACCTCCATACTACATTCTCAACAGTTATTGCTAGATTCTGAACAAATTTGCCCAACAACTGTACTTACATGTGTTCCTGCTTATTTACCTTAATAGACCAAATTAACTACCATGGCTAATGTGACATCAAACCAATAAAAAGAATGAATGAGATACTTTGACTATTTTTCAAGTGAGAGCATAGCAGTAAGTGAGCAATTGAATGCACTGTTAGAGACTCTAACATTTGTTATTGTTGAACCTTCCTAAATGCTCACACTTAAAATACCCTCATATATTTATGTGAGCTTTTTATAACTTACCTCTTAACAGAGTTTTTCCCTATAGAACCTGTTGGAAAGATATTTCCTCCAGCGTGGGATATTATCTGTTTGTTTTTAAATTCAACTAATATTTTAAGTATTATCAGAAGATGAAATGATTTTCATAAAATTCTGTAAAAGATGTCAGTGACATTATGCCATGGCCACTTTATCTGTCAATTTGAGCCGTTTACTCTCCTTCTTAGACAAGTCAAATGAAAGCATGGAAGAGGCAAGCAGGTAACCCAACTAATGTTTCTCACAGGAAACATTCCAACTTAGTAAAGAGTGTACAGTTACACCTCTTAAAATAATGAGAAATATACCTCAAGGAGTTAAAGAGACTATCTGAAGATGTTTTTTGTTCTTTTTTTTTTTAACCACAATTCCTAGTTTTAGAATGTACATTTTTGTGAAGTATATTTTCTTATTTCTAAAGACAGATGACAAGTCAGTTGAAATTCTTCTGTGATGTCTATGCTCCATTTTCCTAAAACATAACTGAAGCTTCAAATGCAGTGGTCTGAGGATCCTTTATGTTATTTTGTTTTCTAAGAAAATAGAAAGCTGTCTGTAGTCCCCTAATGTACTCCAACTTTCCATTTCCTCGTAAGTATGGTGGGGACTGCGTCATTTGTGCATTTTCTTCACTATGTAGAGGTTAAAACAAGGTTGCTTCCTTGAATAGCCTGTGCTCAACCTGTATCCATGTAAAAATGATGACTGGAGGCTTTTTGATCTAAAGCTCTCCAAGTGCCTGCAAGAACTGCTTCGCAATTCTGTTCTACTCCAGTGGAGCAGATACAGCGTGGGCTTTAGAAAGGGCATGCAGTGATTCATAGGGGAGTGCGGGAGAGAAATCTTAGAGTTCCTTTTAAAGGACGTTTTAAAATAAAGGTATAATTTGTATCCATAGAAATGCACTCATATTAAGTGTGGCATTTGATTAGTTTTGACAAATGCTTGTACTTGTGTAACCCACATGCCTCCCAAGATGTCCATTAATCACATCACTCCAGAGAGCTCCCCTGTGCACATTTCCAGTCAAATGGGACCCCATCCTGGGCAAACATTTTTCTAAGCTATATAACCACAGAGGTGTTTGGTCTTGGTTCAAATCCCAAAGAAACGGACTCATAATCTCTGTTTCCATGATTCTTGCTTTTCTTTTAGTACAGCAGAATGCTTTTCTGATTTGCCACTGTGATTTTGCATGCTAAAATTGGGTTGGATGCTGTTGAACATATCTCACCTGGTCCAAAGTTTTCATTGTTCCTTCTTTGCTATATTTGAATTAAACCATCGTATTGTTTGATTTTAGATTTTTTTCCTTCTCCGTGCTTGTTTTCTCTCTTAGATCCTTTCATGAGGATTTATTGTTACTTTGTTTAAGCACTTACTAATATTTTCTATTGCTTTTGAAATAACTAGGCACTTTCAAGATTTCACAAAAGTAATGAGTGTGAGCATCCTATAGCTTATTTCAACCAGAATATCATTACATGACTATACTAAGGGGATTAAACATCTGAATAAGTCACAGCATTCATTCATATCTTCACAAACCACTTACTTACTTGTATATGTATGTGTACCCAGAGCAATGTAAAACATAATAATAGAGATATCCTGACACATTCAGTGTGTAATGCTGCTCCCTCAAAGATTCTTTGTACTAATCCTTAATGCTCACAATTCTCTTTTCCCTCTTTCACTACGCTTGGTGATCACAGGTATATTTTCAATCTTTAGGTTAAAATTAATTTTCCATCTCAATAGTTTTATATAAATTGAGTCAAATAATATAGTTCTTTAAGTTGGATTTTTAAATGTGATTTAATCCCTTACTATCCACCTATACTGCTATGTTGTCAGTAGTCAAATTGGGTAGTATTCCTCAATAGTGAGTACTACAGTCTCTTTATGCATCCATTCATGAAATATCTACTTTTGACTATGGTCTCTTGAAATTCTAAGCCTATTTGCTTTCTTTACTAAACATTTCACAAACTTTCTCTGCTTGTTTCATGTTTTATAATGAGAGATTTTAAATTCTTAGGGGGAAGAACAACCTGAGGTAAGTCTTTTTCTATTTGGTTACAAATGCAATTACTGTCTTTTTTCTTATACCATTCTTGTCATTTTTAGTGATTTCTGTAGAGATAGTAAAGTTGCCTTTTTAAAAATGTATTATGATTTATCTGCAAAGGATATTTTACTAAATTAAAAAATAAGAATCTTGTGTATACTTCCAATTGCAAATCTGCCAGTCCTTGTACTCTTTCACAAATAAGCCAGTCTCTCCACATTAATTTTAAACTGGTCATGGTTTCAGTTCATCCAAGAGTGCTCTGAGAATACACCACAATATATAATTTTGAGAAAGGGGACAAGAGAATTAACTAATATTGCTTTTACTATAGGAAGTTATTAAAGGTAGGGGTTTTATTATTAATTTTAATGTTACTTTTGTTTTTCTCTTACTGTATGTACTTGAAAAATTAACCTTTATTATAGATATATGCTGGACAATGTGGTATAAATGGCATTCATTACTGTCCACAATTTTAAGAATACGATGCTTGAGATGTGTCCTGTAGACATACAATAGGGCTTTATATTGTACTTTCTGCAAACATCACAACACACAATGTAAAGTATTAAGCTTTAGTCAATGGCCTTCCAAAGACAATTAAAACCCTAGGCTAACATTTATTTGTATATCTATGGACAGATGGATATCCTTTGATGGAGAACTATTTTACTTTTTCATTGTTTTTCATCATATTTACTTATCTTCATGATTTCATTGTACAATATGAATCCAAGAATTACCCTGTTATTGTGTCTGTGAAGTTATAAAGGCTTATTTAAAGGTCTTACATAATTGATGTCAATAGTAGATAAGTTCAGGTTTTTTTTTGTTTGAAAGTGGTCTTTGTGTTGCCTTTATATGGAGGACAGATTTTTTTTCCTGTAGAATTCAACCTTATATAGAAATCCACATCAAAAACTCCCCATTCTCCTTTAAGTGTGTGTTTTATTGTCTTCTGACCTTATTGATTCTGGTGAGGAGTCAGCTGTCAATTTCATTGTAGTTTCCCAAGATGAGTCTGTCTTAAAGATCATTGTCTTCAAGTGTCTTCAATTTGACTATTGTATGCCTATGATATTCTCTTTGTATTTTACCCAGTTTTTTTGCTTTCTAGAAATTCCAAAACTTTGTTATGCTTAATTAATTAAAACAAATCATTTTTTATTTTCATGTCAAATAACTTTCTGGTATATTTTTTCTATCTCTCCTTCCATTAGTTATTTATGACTGATGGAAGCTGATGGCCTACTAAGATAGTATATAATAAAGTTATTAAGTTAGAACATATATAGTGGTTGCTGATTCATAGCTATTAAATACATACAAAATATACCAAGATAATTTTGGCTCTTAATTTTCTCTGCAATCACAAAGTAATAGGTAAAGAAGTTAGCTAATCTTCAATATATGTACACTTTATTTTTAGAAAGACTTAGTTGACAATATGTAAAAGATATTTTGGAGGGACTGGCTATTTTAATTATGAAACATAGATAAACTTTATGTGTAATCTTTCAAACTTTAGAATGTCATCCATTCAGAAAATAAACATTGAGAAACAGTATCAATAATATTAAAGCACAGTACTGAGAACAAGAGAAGTAACTGGTATAAATTAAAAGTTCAGAGGCCCAAAGACAAAAGCTTGGTGTCTAATGCTAGAGAAGATGCATGCCCCATCACAAGGAGTAAGACAGAGTTCACATCTCTTTGAGAACTATGATATTCTGGTCCTGGGGAAGTTGAATGATACTGACTCATAGTTTTTACTCAGTATTCTGATTCAAATGTAAATGTATTTATTAAACACTGACTACCTAGGTATCTCTTAGCCTAGTAAGGCAGACATGTAAAACTTGTCAACATAATGCATAAAGCATTTCTCTCATTTATTTTTATAGACTCTCTTTTCTACTGATCTGGCTGCCAGGTGTCTAAACCTGATAACCTAGCATGTCTTTGGCTTTTAACTTGTAGAGAGCAGTGTGCAGCCACGCCTTAAAGATGGCGCTGGCTTCCTCTCTCCACCTTCCCTATGGTGAGTGCTCTCTGTGACAAACAACTCCATAATTGGTTAAAGCTAAGAATCTGGCTTGCTTCCATGTACCTGGGCCTATCAGTAGTGCCCACGTGGCATACTAGGGTTGGCTCCCCAGAGGCTATTTAGGCCACAAGCAGATTTCCCTGGGGTCAGAAGAAGATTGTTCAAGGTTCCTGAAAAAATGCTGAAAGAAGAGCTTGGTGTGGTGTCTTCCTTGCTGGTCAAGGTAGTCGCGACAAGTGGGGGCCCGTATGGGGACTCTAATCCCAACGAAGGCTCAAAACTTTCTGCAATTAGGGTAGTGCACTGGTAAGTTCCCAGGTAAGGTGGGAATCTGCAACAAAAGCGGGTAAAAAATTTTGCTCTTCTCTGTAGATAAAGAGAGAGTGGGACAAAAGGCTCACCAGCAGGCGAATTGAAAGCGAAAGCAAGAGATTACATAAGAGGTTACTAGATTAGTTATGGGCACTTCTCAGTTGCACCCAATTTTTTTGGCTCTTAAGGAGCTGCTTTATTAAGATTTTTCTGGTAGCAGCATTTCCTGAGTCTGCTCAGTTTGCTAGCAGTGGGAGAGATTTAGCAGGCTCCTCTGCCATATTGAAAAGCCACCAAGAGGGGTGGAGTCAGCAATTAAAGTGATACCGACATTTTAAAAGCTCTTTGGGTTAGAAAATGATTAAGGATTCTCAATGAAACACATTTAGACTCTCAAGACCTCTAAACAGGGAACAATGTATGTAAAATACACATAGGCTTCAGAGAGAGAGAGAGAAAAAAAGTGGGGGTAAAGAAAGCCCTTTAAGAAAGAGAAATGGGAAATAAAGATAAAAAAGCCATGAAAGATGGCAGATAAACAGAGAGTCTGGATTATGGTTATTGCGTTTACTTTTAATTTTTTTAACATTTAATGAGCTAATTGCAGAGAGACAATAGATTGCTAAAGCTGCTAAGTTAAACAAATACATATACTTTAAGGATATCTTGACGTTGAAATCTGTTTATAAGAATATGTTACTTGGGAAAAGAGTTTCTGCTTTTGTCTCCACAGAAGATCAAAACCTGTGGAGTAGTTCTAGGCAAATGTGGTTCCATTTGCCAAGGCCACCTGAAACTAATAAGAGGCTGTCTTGAGGATCAGCACTGCAGTGAGGCAGTAGTACTCCTGTTTGTGTGTATCCCCTTTTTGTTTATTGTAAGCAATAGGGAACCTACCTTTTGTTCTATAGTTGTCCACATGCCTCGCTGCACGCCTGTGCCTGTTGATGCTCCTTATGCCATGACTCAATTTAGGCATAAAAGAGACTTTGGGATTGCAGATGCCATTGTTGCAGCTGTTTCCCTGGTGGCAGTCAGGGCTACTACTGCGGCCATTGCCATGAGTCATACTGTGCATACTGCTCAGACCTTGAATAATCTTTCTGCCAATGTAGCAAAAGCCCTGGATGTACAAAAGGGCATTAATGCTCAGCTAAAGGGAGGCTTGATGGTTGTCAACCAAAGGATTGACCTGGTTCAAGCACAAATTGGCACCCTCTGGCAGATTGTCCAACTTGGTTGTGAATGGAAATATGCTGGACTTTGTGTGACTAGTACACAATATGGCAATTTTACCTGTGCTGAAAATCTGTCTAAGCAATTGTCCAGTTATTTTTTAGGTAATTGGACGGGAGAATTTGACAACCTGATGGAGCAGTTGAGGGTGGCTATTCGTTGCTGTGAACTCGACTCGGGTAAACACCAGACTGGCGGAATGATTGTCCTCGTGGATCTCTGATGCCATGAACCATCTTAAGGAGTAGGCAGGTATAGGAGCCTTGGCAGGCCTTCTGGTGTTGGCCTCCTTGGTGTGCCTGTGGTGCATCTGCCGAATTAAGGCTTCCCAGCATTTCAGTGTATCCACGATTATTCAAGCCTTTACAGCTGTTGAAGCAGGACAGTCCCCTTATGCTTTGGCTGGCTACCTTAAAGGATTAATTTTTCTAGGCATAGGATGCAAGGCTTGAGCACTGCACTTGGGACCCACCGAAACTTGGGCCCCAAGAAGAGCACGCCTGATTGCATGTGGGTTGATACCTTGTGTCCCACCTCTGTGAAAAAGGGTATCAGATGGGTCTGGTACTCATCGGGTGGATGACACCTGGGTGAGGATCAGTACAATGTTCCTGGTCCACTCTACAGAGATCAGGCCTCTGCTCTTGCCTATTGCTATAATATAAAAAAGGGAGAACTGTAGAGAGCTGCATGAAACCACGCCTTAAAGATGGCACTGGCTCCCGCCCTCCACCTTCCCAATGTTGAGTGCTCTCTGTGACAAACAATTCCATAATTGGCTAAGGCTAAGAATCTGGCTTGCTTCCATGTACCTGGCCCTATCAGTAGTGCCCACATGGCATACTAGGGTTGGCTGCCCAGAGGCTATTTAGGCCACAAGCTGGTTTCCCTGGGGTCAGAAGAAAATTGTTCAAGGTTCCTGAAAAAATGCTGAAAGAAGAGCTTGGTGTGGTGTCTTCCTTGCTGGTCAAGGTGGTCATAACATAACTGTTCAGTTAATGTTCAGCTTGTGTATCCTTACCCATATCTATGAATATCATTACACTCAATGATAGCCATAGCTAGCTGTTCTCCTACAAGGGACCATTCATTTTCTAGAACTTATGTGCTTGCAATGCTAACTTTTTAGTATATGACTTCAAGTGTCATCTGATATATTGTCACTGTTATGTCAGTAGTGATACTGTCATTACACTTTCAATGTGTTTTATAGTTTAGCATGCTGTTAAGTTTTATAATGTACAGTAAAATTTATATTGATGTCAAATCAATGTTCTTTGGATTTATAGAATGTGTATTACTGAAATTTGTGTACAGTGATAGTCATCACTGAGTGAACAATTTAGAGCTGAAGAGTGAGCTGTAATTTCTCATTGATTTTGAGTATGTATGAATGTACTTGACTCACATAGCATCATGTTTAGGGATGGGGTGAGTTTTTCCTAATGATCCATAATTTTGACCTCTTTTCATTATGCACTACAGAGGGAAAAAGAGTTTAGTATTAAGCTCTAATTTTAAGTAAACAAGTCTCAAAAGAATTCATATAATTTCCTCCTACACTGCTTTGGTCAAATGTCAATCACAGAACCTTGAAACTAACAGGGAAAGTGGGTCATTTTGTTATGTTTGGGTAGAGATTATTAAATGGTAAAAACAATATATTAAACAATTTTCTCTGTCAAAAAATAGATCATTTGTTAATATTGCTAGCTATATGTATTTATTTATTTTCCATCCCAACCATATTTCCTCCTCCCTTCTCTTTTTCCATTCTCTTTGCCCTCGTTTCCATGCCTGCATTCCATGCTTCCTCTTCTTCTGTAATCACAAATAATATTTAGAAAAATAACATCTTTAACAATTAAACTATGAGTGTCAGGCTATTCTTTACTATTTCAAAACCCAAAGGTTTGTTTCAAATGATCATTCCTACTTGCTCTTATCATTTTAACTGAGTGTGATCACATTTTATACCACAATTGGTATTCCATATTGTCATATCTAATTTCAGTCCCAGATCAATAGAGCAGTTACCTAATTGGGCACTGTAAAAAAAATGGTTTCTCTTCTTGTTATTGGAGTCCTACGCTACAGAAGATCTGATTTGAGGAAAAATAAATCAAATCTGGCTACTCAGTCCTGATATCAAGGGCTAAAGTAATAATGACAGGCAGGAGGATGATTTAATCGATATAAACATGTCTCAAAACAAGAGGGTCAAGTGTCCAACTCCTGTCTATGGAGAGATTAACATGTGCTCCAAATTATATAAGAAGCAGAGGGGGAAAAATAAGTCTATACAGCTTTAGTTAATACTGTGGTCAGGTTTATCGCTATTTCATCCTCAGACATGTGGGAACTTACCAGTAACAATGCAATCAGTACTGTTCAGAGAGGGGAACAATTTTGATTTTGTGCCAAAGAAACTTCCACTTCTCAGGTAGAAGCCTCCATTTAATTTTAAACATGGTTTACCAAATCTGTGATCCTAGTTAAACCACAAAATCATTGTTCCTGCCTTGCACAGATCTCACAAGGATCTACTATTCCTGGAAGATTTAAAGCAATGATTGAAGAGTACTAGTGACCACTTCAATATCTGAAGGAGGCCCTCATAATGAATGGTGGCTATACTTCAGCTAACTTTTACCTAGGTGTCTTCAGCCTTCGAGAGAGTCAATTACCACTTACTGCTCACTACTCAAATGGTTAAGATGCCAATATACTGAACTGAGCAGGCATCTGAGCCAACATTTAAGGATAGGCAACAGATGCAAAAAGAGCGATGGAAAGCCTTCGTCCTGCATTGAGCTTCCAGTTGGTATTTGTAAGCTCAGGTGAAGAGCCAATGCTTTAAGAAAAGTGGCCTTGTAAACCTTGATCTGTTGGCAGAATAAATTAATAAGTAAATAATAAATTTTAAAAACTTAGAATAAACTTCAATAAGAATTACTCAGCTTATTGTCATTTATTCGGTTAACTTTTTCTCAAGTGTCAACTTTTTCCTATTTTATTAGTTATTATATTAAGCAAACCTTAGATATTTCAGAATTTACTTCACAGAGAATGTGAATCTTTTGGCTCACAAAAGCACATGCTTTTGTAATTGATTGCTTAACATGTTCTTTAAAGGCTAAGGTATTCCTGTCACATTCTCTTTCATATTACAAATCTGTAATCCAGGATAATGGGCTATCAGAAGATCATCATGGTGGATACTAAGAGTACAAGGGTTGCCTTGAGCTGCTTCGTGAATGGATTAAAATACGATTAATATTGTTTTTCTTTGTGACCTAATAAAGCATAAGTTCCCAGAACTTGGGAACTTGCAGTTTAGACTTGCAGAGTTAATTATAACATGTCAGGATTATGGGGTAATTGAATGATATGTGCATTCACAAGTAAGAAAAAATGATATAGAAACCAAGGAAAGACAGAAATGATCTAATTAAATTCTTTAAAGAAGAAGAAGAAGAAGATGAGAGAACTTGTGACAGGTAATTTATAGAGGAAGGAGTTTCAGCAGGGGAAGTGGGACCATAGTGGGAAGAATCCCTTAAAGGGTGCCTTTAGCCCAGATGACATTTTAGCCAGATACTACAGGAAGGTTTGGAAAATAAGCCTTGCTTCAGGATTTTTAAACACTGGATAAACAAGCCAGAGGTATGGCTGCATGCTCTAACTGTGGTCCACTGCACCTTCAAAGACAAGTAGGCCGTAAGAAAATCCACTGTGGTCTAACTCTTTGCCTGAAGCCTACATGTTACCAATAAGTCAAAGAATCTATGCCTATAAAGTTTCAGGTAGAGACAACCAGAAGGCATGACATAGACACCATCAGGTAAGTGGATAATTCATGAAAATCTGAGCAAAGCTTGACTCACAGGCAATAGAAATGGTGATAGCTCCTTTGTAGCCAAAACAGAAGGCTATAAACCTCAGGTATCCCACTGTAAACAAGAGGAAGACAGGGCAGGGTACACACTGATAGAGTAAAGTAGAGTAAACAGATCATTGTAATGTAGTAAGGATACCTAATGTGGTGTGTGTATGCCACCAAAAGCTCTTCCAAAGGTAAAACATATGCCCTTTATTCTAAAATGTTTTATATATTTTGATACATATTGCTATTCTTATAATTATTAATGAAATAGTAACCAAATAACAAATCTACATTTTGAATAAAACAGAAAATAAAACTGTCCTTGACTAAACTAGCAAACAGAATTTATTTTTCTGCTTAAGTTTTTAAAATTGAACAAATATCTACAAGTATATTAAGATCCTGTCATTCCTCCTCCTACTAGTCTTGTGCTTCTAGTGTCTTTTGGTGATGAGGTGATGTAATTAGCTTCCAGAAGCTTGTCACTGCCTTTTTAATAGGCTTCTGGGTTTGCCTACAGCTTCTGAAGCTGGAGAAAACTGTAATCCAGTTGACATCGGTGGACTATTTATAGAAAATTGGCTTGGGGAATTCAAACTATATAAAACATGGCTCTTTGCTATTCTGTATTAAGACATGTTTGCTGAGTATTAGTTAAAAGTCCACATGCTTCTTTTCATTTCATCAGGTTAATGTTCCAGCTCATGAAATTATAAGACAAGTTTTAACGTTCAATGTTGGCACGCCCACAGGAGGTGGCAAGGCCTGCTCTTTGACTTTGCCCTTATCACATCTTTTCTGTATCTCCTGTTCCACGTGTTATTTTAAATTCTCTCTAGAAGATTAGTTTTTATTTTAACCTCTTCTGAAGGTTCAAATTTAGTTTGACGCTTAACTCAGCGATTTCTGAAGCATAGCTGACATGTGCCAGATAAAATTATTCTTAAGTTAAATGAACTAAACTGGTAGAGTTCAGAAAGTGATAAAATTCAGTAAATTTTTTTCCAAGAAATGATTTGAAGCAGAGGTGGGGCCATCAGGGAATAAGTAGATTCAAAGGATTTAAATATGGATTTATAATACATTATATACTTTATGAAATTACAAAAAAAACGTTAAAAATAAATGGTTATCTTTTAATAACAAAGATAATATAACTAAAGTAATTAATTAAGATGTCAAAAATATTATCATTGATATAACTTTCTGGGTTTTTTGTCTTTTAAAAGTTTATTGTGTGCTTAAGTGGGTTCTCTGAAATCACAGGTTGAAATTTCTGCTTTGATTTTTCCCTTTTTATTTGAGGGTTGAGGAGTATTATAAAAAATAAGGGTTTCTGATGTTTTCAATCTTTTCAAATCTTTCTATAATGAAATAAGATGAAAAAATACTCTTGGCATATATTGAGATTAGCATTTTTATTTATATTTGTATTGGCCTATTTTTAATATTTTAGAAAAAATATTTGGTGGGAATTTTCAATTAGTATAAATTTACTCAATTATAAATATTTTTAAAAACTAGCCTCTAAATCCAGGCCAGCAGGAAAAAACTCCTGCAGCTGAGAACTCCCCAATAAAATCCAGTTTGCTGGATAACCCCATATAAAAATCCTGACACAACACCCAACCTACTCCTCACCCAGTGACCTCAGTGGCTACCTGAGACCTACAGTTTCCCACCACCTATTGGCTCAAGAACAGATATCTGAGACCCACAGGTTTGTCAGCATCTATTAAATCAAGAGGGGTACCTGAGACTCACAATTCATCAGCACCTATTGAATGAAGAGTCCCTAGAGACTCAAGATCTCCTTCTGGATCAAGATGTCATAGTGGACCAAAACTGGATCTCTGAGACACAGAATCAGCCAGCTCTTCTTATACCAAGAACAACTCACTGTGTCACAGAATAAGCTATCAATAAGTGGACCAAGAAGACAGATTGGACCAAGAGAGGTTTTCTAAGACACAGACAGAGCTAGAACAGATTACACCAAAATCAGCTCCCTGAGATACAGACAAACCCTGCATTGATTCAAGGAAGCAATTTACCTGAAATTTGCAGGTAAATGAATAGATCTGGAGAGTATTATCCTGAGTGAAGTAACAGACCCAGAAAGACAGACATGGTGTGTATTCACTCGTAAGTAGATTTTAGAAGTAATGAAAAAATGCTACATGCTACAACACACACACACACACACACACACACACACACACACACACACAAGTCACCCACACAAACACTCCACACCACATCCTCAGCAGCTAGGTAACAGAAAAAAGTTAAAAGTGACATTGTAGATTCTCCCTGGTGAGAGAAAATAGAGATCACCAGAGAAAAATTTGATGGGTGGAGGCAAGGGGAGGAGAAAAGAGAACAAGAGAGAATGGGATGGGTAGAGCAGGGTTGGGGAGAGAGAGAGACAGAGAGACAGAGAGAGAGAGGAGAGAGAGCACAAAAAAAGTGAATATCCCTGATAGAGGGAGCCATTATGAGATTAGAGAGAAAACTAATACTAGGACACACCCAAGAACCCACAGGATGAGCCCAGCTAGGACTCCAAGCAGTAGTGGAGAGGACACCTAAACTGGCCTTTTCCTGTTATCATATGAATGACCACCTTAGTTGTCACTACAGAAACTTCATCCAGCAGCTAACAGAGGCAGAAGCAAAGATTCATAGATGAATGCCTGGCTGAGTTACTGGTCCAGCTGAAGAGAGGGAGGAAAGATTACATGAGTGAAGGGATCAGGATCATGAGGAAACTCTTGGAGTGGGCAGTCCCATGCTGTTGGGAGCTTGCAGATTTTGAAATAACAGCTAACAAACCTTCAGGAAATGAATCTGGACCCCATGAGGGTAGATGACAGTTAAAAGGCATGAGCAGTTTATGGAGCCTCTTGCAGTTGAACCAGGGTCTATCGAGAGTCTATGAACTGGCACCTGGAAGCCCATGCCTACAGGGAAAACACATTTCTCAGCCTTGATACTTGAAGGAGGAACTAGGTCCCACCTTAGTCCCACCTTAACTGCATATGCCAGACTGAATTGTCATCTTGGAATGAGGGGGGAGATGAGGAAGTGAGAGAGGAGGGGAGAGGCTGGTGGAGGACTGGAAGAAGGGACTGGGGATGGAGCAGTAGTGGGTATGGGGAAATAAATTAAAAATGATAAAAAAGAAAAAATTAAACTCATTATCTTTAATTAAGAATAATAAAAATACCTACCACTAGGCTTATGCCCTCATAAAAAGAGATAGGACCTGATCATTATAACCCAAGCTGCACTTTAGTCTTTACACTTTGGGATAAATATGACAACTCTAAATTCAAGATTGATTTTTGTGTTTTCACATTCTCTCATCTTTAATCAGAACCCAGCTCTATAGTCCTTCTTCAGCACTTTTTGGTAGGAATCCAGTCCTCTAACACTGTCTGAGGAGCTCTTTAGATGTCATTTAAGAAGTTTTTTAAGGCTTACCTGAAATGTGTCTCTCAAGCTGTTGCAGTTAATAAAAGAATCGTTTTTGAATTTAATGTGTCTATAGGTATGTGTTCAGTTGTCTTGTGTTGATGAGCTTCAACTCACTACAAATATGCAATATTCTTTGTTCCTCCTTTTGAGCCTGATGCTTTTTTTAAATCTTAATATCTCATTTGATTTGTGGTTATTTGATAAATTTGTTGAATGACACAAGTGTATATTTCTTAAATCATAAACCTATTTACTAAAATAAGTAAATAAATCCTACTCACTAAAATACCTAGCTAATGGCTGAATGGCCTTTTTCTCCAGCCTTTCATTGTTGAGGTCATTTAGGGATGGGAAATGAATAGTCAGTGCTAATGTTGGATCTATCAAGCAGAGAAGTGAACACATTCTAAACAGGTATACATTAGTTTAATAAAGGCAGTACTTTGGTTTGTTTACTCTCCCATGCCAACTTCATACAGTTTTAACGTTTTTTTTCTATGAATGTCAAAGGTTACTTTCAGGTCCTATTAAACACTTTTTTTTTTTCCTCTTTGGACTTACTTTTCATGGTACTGCACCCAGGAGTCTCCTGTTAGTAATGTTCTAATGTCAAGCATTTTCTTATACCAAAGAAACATTAAATTCTACAGAAATAACTAATTACAGTAAAGAAAAAATATTTTACCAAATAACATTTATCATGACACTTCTGTAGTTTTCTTTGTATTAAATTTTTAGAAGTTTGAAGGTAAAACATTCAGCTACAAGGTCATCCTTACTTCTATGTAAGATATTTGATTTTAATTTCAGGATAATTGTCCAGTAACTGCTAATTTCACTGTAACAAACAAACTGATCAACCAACCAAGAAAAGGGCAAGCTTATATGGTTCATCAGGCACAAATACTTACCACACAAGAGAACCTGAACTTGTTGCTTAGAACCTTCATAAAGCTCAAAGTCAAGAACAAATACTTCTGACCTCTAAACTTGTTCTTTGGAGTACTTACCCATGTACACTCACTCACACACACACACACACACACACACACACACACACACAAACACACTCTCATACACATGTATACTGACATACTTGTGAATGCACATAGACCTACATAGACATATTACATCACAAATCATAAACTCCCCCAACTGTAGTCTTTTAATTCTTCAATTATTTGTATAAAATATTTTAACTCTAAAGAAAACACTTTATGAGTGTCTCCACTTAGTATCAGTAAGATGTCCATTAAACATTGGAATATTTAATCCTTTTTCATCTATACAATTGTATTTTCATTTTTCAATCACCCTAAAGTATGTATCATCTAAATAACTGAAGGGTAGAGTCAAGTAGAAGAAGAAAGAAGATCTAATATTCTTAAAAAAATAAGAGTGCTCATAAAATTTTTCCTTTTGTAAATAAGCAAAAAGTGTTCCTTAAGCTATTTACATATTAATTTGCATATTAATAGCTTATATATGGTATTATTTATTATATGTACTCAAATGTGAATGGTGAGGAAGCAACAGTTATGATACTGATGCTTTGATTTGTTTCATTTGCTTATAACTGACTCTTTTTTAGTCTTTTAGAGTACAAAATACTTCTGATATCGAGCAGATTTCATGTTTTAACCTATGAACCTGTACATGAATTTTATGTTTGAATTTGCAGCCTACAGTAATTTGAAAAATTGTTTCATCAATCAGTATGATCCAGGGTCATTATTATAGTTAATTTGCTTACTCACTGAGAAGAACTCTTACTGTCATTTGGACTAGATATGCAGCTGACCTAGGGGTTGAAATAAGAGTACAATTTGAAAACAGATTAAGACGTTTAAAACCAACTACAAGTGTTCTTAGAAATTTGGGTCTGGGGGCTGGAGAGATGGCTCAGCGGTTAAGAGCACCGTCTGCTCTTCCAGAGGACCCGGGTTCGATTCCCAGCACCCACATGGCAGCTAACAACTGTCTGTAGTTCCAGTTCCAGGCAAACACCAAGATAAATAAAATAAAGTTTAAAAAAAAAAAAAAAAAAAGAAATTTGGGTCTGAAGTTTTCATTAGTGAGATTTCTCAGTTTATCCAAAGAAGCATTGTTATGTGCCATTGTGTTCTAAGAGGACAACCAAGATATGATATACTCACATAAAACAATCATATTTTATAAACCATGAAATGTTAACCTTGCAAAACTATTATATGCAAAACTAATCTGTTGTTGAACTCGTTTATTTATTTGTTGCTGTGATAAAATATCTGAGCAAAGCAGCTTAACAGAGACAGGGCCTTCAAAGAGATTCTGAATCTCATCAATTTGACAATTAAGATTTGCTGTCATACCTACCAAACTGAGAAACATGTTTCTTACTGCTTTCAATTTTATATGATTACTTAGAGTGCTATCTAATTGAAACTTAGAATTTAAAGTATACTGTTATGTACTATTCTTCTATATGCATTAACTGTGAAATATTTTATAAGAATACTAAAATATCTCCAAACATCTTCACAATAAAAATTTAGCACTTCTTACTTTAGGTAGGACTCAGAAAAATAAATTTTATTACCCAACTCTCACTATCCCTTGCAGTATAAACAGGAGTCTTAGTTTAATCAAAATTTTTGAGGCAACCAACAATTCTTTTTTTAATAATATTTGTTTATTATGCATACAGCATACAGAAGAGAGCAGCAGATCTCATCATAGATGGCTAGAGGCACCATGTGGTTGCCGGGAATTGAACTCAGGACCTCTGGAAGAACAGTCAGTGCACCAACCATTTTTAAATGGGACTGAGGTATCTCTAATTTCAGAGCTGCCTAAGGAAGAAAGGTAAATCACGGGATTTTTTAAAGTCACATTGTTATCATAAGAGTGTTTTGCAACTTTTGAATATTTGCTATTGACAATTTCTTGCTTATGACTGTTGTAGTGAGCATAGGTCAGAAACTCCGTGTGGTTTCATATTCATGTTAATGATTAATAGTTATGAGTTCTTTACTATTATGCTACGAATTTTTTATTAAGTACCTTTAAAATATTTGCACTCTTTACAATTATCATTTTTATTGTTGAATTTGAAAGTTATTCTTATATTTTGGGTACTCTCCATTTTGGTAGGTTATTTGCATTGATAATTTTTTCACAGCAAATCCGTTGTTTAGTTTTTTAAAAGTCACAGTCTTTTATAAAACATATTTCTAACGTTTTGGAAATGAGTGTTAGAAATCGAACTGAGATCCATTAGCTTGTTTTTATAATCTCATCACTGGGGAGCCAGAAACAACTAGATCACTTGAGTTAGCTGACCAGACAGACTAGCCTAATTTACAGAAAGTTGGACAGGTCCTGAATAATGACAATTGTAGTTGATCTCTGGCCTCTAGACATGTATGCATTGTGCATACATATGCATGTCTACATGTATACATATGTATATCTACACAGACAGTACAGAAATACTTTACTTCACTTCAAATTAAATGTATTCAGGTGACATACATTTAATATATGATAGACATATTTTACTTAAAATTTTTGTTGAAATAAATACCCATGTAATCAGACGTGTAATTAAATGTGAGGGGTTTTACTACACCAGAATCTTTCTTCATACCCCTTCATAGTTATCTGCTTTTCTTCTTCCTCTAGTCACGTAATCAGAAGTCTTACCTCCTTTACTGCAGATTGGTTTTGAATATCCTAGACTTTTTCTAATAAGTAGAATCACATTGTTTTGTATTGAGCCCCTATTGTTCAATATATCTGTTGTGCCTATCATAGTTAATTTTTTTTTGTGCTGAGCAGTAATCCAACACATGAATACATGAGAATCTGTTGGTGTTCCTCAGCCTATGGTTACTTGTGTTATTTCTGCTGTGAGATGAGAATAAATAGAGGTACTTTGAACAACAACACCAAAAAAGTCTCATGAGAATATCTTGATAATAGAGCATAATTTCTGGACAGGTTTTAGCCAAAAAAATTATCAAAAGCATCACAATTTCACAAATGATAGTTTTTGTTTTGTCTTGAAACAAAATTTCTCTGTATATCTTTGGCTGTCCTGGAACTCACTCTGTGCCCCAGGATGGCCTTGCACTCACAGAGATTCACCTGCCTCTGCCATCAAGTGATGGGATTAAAGGCAAGAACTACTACTGCCTGCTTATTTTTTATTTATTAAGTCTTGAAGATTTACTAACTTTTATTTTATATGTTATTAGGTTTTGTCTGCATTTCTGTATGTACACTGCATTCATGACTTTTGCCCACAGAGGACAGAAGAAGGCAGCAGATGCTCTCTAATTGATGTAACAGATGATTGTGAGCTATTATGTGAGTGATGTTAACTGAACTCCACCCATCTATAAGAAGCAACCACTGCTCTTAACCACTGACTCTTTTCACTGGCTTCTATTATACTATTTTTTAAAGGTACATTTTATAATCAGTTTAATGTGGCATCAGTTTACATTTCTAACATCGTTACTATAGAGCATGTAGTTAAAACAACTTTCAGACTGACTCTTTCACAAGAACCAACATTTATTCACAATTATACCAGAATACTAGTCAAATGGAGCTCTTTGTAGGGAGCCTCAAATTCAACTAATATTCTTGTGTAAGCTATGAGACAAAAACCTACAATAAGTAGCTACATGCAATCTGCATATATTTAACATCTGCAAATTTAGACAATTAAAAAATCATTTCTAATAGCCAGCATGCTAATTAAAATACCATTGCTGTCTTGGAATATATATATCCAATTAGACTACAAATGTTAACTAAATTCTACTAGGTCATAATTTAAAGACAAATTGCATACTATCTTTGCTGGAGAGTTTTAAACAGAATTATAGGCAATGTAAAATAATTATAATTCAATCAGTATCTTCCTTTTGGTAAAATCTGTATGTGTGGCTTTAGATCATGCTTAACTCTGTAGCTTGCTTTGCTCAATCACTCACTACTAATAAGTATTGAACAAAATGATGAAATGTGCTTATTTCTCACTCTGTACTTAATCAGGCTTGGGAAGAAGGCTCTCTCAGTAAACTGTATCATGCTTTCTTTTGGGCCACCAGTTGGTTGTTCAGCCTTAATTAAACTAATTAGGAACCTTAGGTAGGCTAGGTAAAACCATGACACATCTTTACATAATTAAACAAATTCTCCATTAGTAAATGTAATGCATCTTTTCCTAGTTAAACAAATGCAGCACAACGAATGTACAAATGTAATTGCATAGCCAAATTAATATTCTATAACATAAACAAATGTAACACAACTTTACATAAAGTAATATTCCACAACATTTCACCCTTTTGTCTAATAAAAAGAAAGTTTTTAACTTTAACATAGTGAAACTATATAAATTAAGAACAGTTATCAAGTAAGAATTTTATTTACAATATTCTGTTCACTTGTATTTGCCAAATTAAAAGAAAATCCTCCATTATTGATCTTATCTTGGTCAGTGCAAAATGTTGTATCTAATTTGTCTGCTATTATAACTAAGGAAAACTATAACTATCCAGTCTTCAGCTCTATCAAAGGCTGCAGAAGGATATAATATTGTCTGAATAAACAGAAAGTGCAGAGCAAGCAATTTCCAAAATAATAGAAATGACAGAAACATCTGACTGCCTGTACAGTCAGCCAAGGTTCTTCTGCAATTTGAGGGCATACATCTTTGGTGTACTTGCCTAGAATATAAGGAAGACTTTTCTATAAAGTGGTAATTTTAAAGGGCTGCTCTTCCTTGTCTTAGAAAACTTCATCAGTTTCCTTTTGTGCTGTTTAGAATATCAGCAGATTTTTCTATGAAGCAAGAATTTTGAAGGTCTGTCTTGTCTTCTTTTGGCAAAGTTTGGTACCATTTTTCCTTTGCATCCTACTTGTTCAGTTTGTGAAGCATACTGTCAGCACTTAAAGTAATATTCCACAACAGTAAAGTGCCTGCCACACAACCATGTAGTGCAGAACTTGGATGCTTGGTGCCCATATAAAACTAGCCATAACAGCATGCATTTGTAACCACTGTGTGGTGTTGGTGGAGCAAGTATATTCCTCATGTTCATTGTAATGAGAGCCTAGCTGAACTGATGAGGTACATTGAGAGGCAGTGATCCAAAAGCAAAAGGAGGTCAATAGAAGATACCTTGTTTTGGCTTATGGTGACCACATGTTCAAGCATCCACACTCATGGGCAGATACCCATTCATATATATTTACATGCCACCCACTTATTGCAGCTAACATGTCCAAGAAATAGATTCTTGACACTTGTATATAAAAGTGTTATCTTTTTGCCAGGAGTGAAGGCTGAACTAAGCAATATTGGGACCTTGGGACCTTGGGATTGCCTGCCAATGGGGGGGATGGGGAGAAGTGGAGAAGAAAGAATGATCTGATGTGGTGGGAGGGGGAAGGGAGCTTGATTAAGGATATACAAGGATAGAAAATGTGACTTCTTTATTAATAATAAAAAAGAAAAAAAGTGTTATTTTTAGCATTTGAGAATAAATTCTACCTTAATGTTGAGAAAATATTAAATAAATAATTAAAGTCTTAGGCACTTAGTATTTGATTTCTAGTATTATATTCATTATGTCTACTTCTATAGAGTCATCACTTTATTAATACCAATCAAAGGGCCCTTGATCATGGGCCATAAAGATAAAGCACTGTAGTAGCATGAATGAGACTCAGAGCCAAATATCAGGGGAAGGCTGAAATATCAGAGTGAGGAATCATCACAGACAGTTCTCATCCAGCTGTCTTGCAGCTTCCTCAGCCTCACTCTTGTTCGCTTGTGCTTGTTGCTGCTGCCAGTTGCATCTGTGTCTGCCTGGTTTCCCTTATGTACCCTATCCTATCCAGGTTAGGATGAAAGACATGTATCCTTAAGCTCACAGAAAGAGAAGTTTTGTCTTTGGAGTTATGGCATAAAAGAAGTTGATCCCAATCCTGGCTTTCCCTGTGCTGGGATTAAAGGTATGCATGATTGAATCAACTGTTTATCCTTGTATTAAAGGATCAAGAATTTCCCAGTGTCTGCCTAGGATTTGACTGTGTGGTTTCTCTGATATTCCAGGATTTATTAAATATTTAACATATATTCACATATCCTTTTTTGTGTCAAAAATAAAAAAGAAAGTTATAACTAACATAGGAAAAAACATATACAATAGGAACAGTAATTACATACAATATTATACAAACAATAATTATATAAGAAAAGTCCAGTTCATTAACAATTGACAAATTTGAAGAAAATATTCCATTTTTATCCTATTTTGATGAGTCCAAAGGATTGTATCTAATTCACTTTGTATCTAACTTGTATGACTAACTAAAAACTATATTTAGATGTCTCTTAAACATACTGTAACTTCTTTTTTTATTTTATTTTTGTTTTTCACACTGGAACTTCTATGTGAGTTTTTTTCCTAAAACTCTCACTAGAAAACTATAACTATTAACTATCTCAACTTTAAATTCCTCAGAGACCCAAGAAGGAAATAATATTAAGTAAATAACAACTTCCAAAAATGTAAGAAATTAAATGGCTTCCTGAAGAGTCACTCATAGTTTTTCTGTGTTGTTGAAGCGTTCATCTTCAGCCTTCAGGCCTAGCATGTCTGAAAGACATCTCTGGGCAGCAAGATATTCCCAAAGTCCTTTCTACCTTGTCTTAGCAAAGTTTGGCAATTCTTTTGTGTATTTCTCCTGCTTCTCCATTTTGAATGTCATATTGTCCATAGTCAAGGTAAGAGTGCTTTCTTGCCCAGTAGCTAACTTTTGTCACGAAGAAGGTCAACTCATATGGAGAAGTTTCCTTGATGTCCATATCTTCTCTGAAGTGGATTGATGCTGGGCAGATGTCCCATTGTCAAAAAAATAATAAGCCATGTTTTTGAGATTTCTCAAATGCCATATTCTATGGATCTCTGAAGTGCTTGAAAAAGAACTTTTCATCTAAAATATATGTGCTCTTGGGAACATATCTAATATGACTGTAAGTTTGATTGTAATGTCTAACTACTAACTTGCATTTTTCATATTCTAATTAGTTGGTAATAATTTTCTTGGACTAGCAATTTGTATTACATTGTATAATACCTTTAACAAACAGGAATATATTATGTACAGTGACAATAATTAACCTTAACCTTATATCAATATACACAATTTGTATACAATATGTAAAATCTCAAATCCAATGTAAAATATTTAAAGCTAGTAAGTTTATTAAAGTAGATTCAATAATCTACCCTTATATCCTATTATATCTGTATCCCTTTTTTCTTTTCTTCTTTTTTTTGTAAAAAAAAAAGCAAGAACCCTAAGTCTAATCTCTCTTTAGCTTTTTTCTAACTATAACCATTGAAATTTTTAACCAATTACCCTAAACAACGACAATCATTCATAACCCATTAAAAGACCAAAAACCACCCACACAACCACTTGGAATTGTGGACGTCATGTTCTTAAATTTACTTCCTACTGTCTGGGAGCCAATGACATTTTTAGGGGAGCCTGAAAAGTGTTATTGATTGTCAAGTCCTGAAATGTGTAGCTGTATCATTTGCTATCCAATTTCTATAGGAGAGTGCACGACTTGCCTCAGGTGCTGGCTAGAGTAGTCTGGTCATCTCAGCTAGCCGCCTTGAAAATGTCCTGAGCAGTTTATAGTCCAAATATGATCTTTGGTTGGTGTTTGTCAGCCTGGTGCCTTTGTCATAGTCCATGTGATATCATTGTGGGGCTCCATCTTCCTTGTGGATACTTCCAGTTCACAATTAGGCATTGTCATGGATCACTGTAGAAAACTGTTAAGAGACTAAAACCTAACACAATATACAGAAAGCTAAATGTATGCATCTTTATTCAGAATAAGATTAGTGACAATTGAACTGTCTCTTCTTTTTAGTCATTCTTCTGTCCCATATCAGGTGGCCCTTCTGATATGATACAGAGATTTTTGCCTTTTCCTTTAACAAGTATGCCTGGGTTTAGAGAAGGAGAGAGCCACACTCCAACTCTACAGCCAGTTTTAATTTATAATTTAACTGGGACTTCAACTTATCTTGTAGTTAAAGACAGAGGCTAAGAACAAAAATTTTACCATATAAAGTATATGGTACAGATAGATACGATATTCTTTTGCTTCTGAATTTTTCTGGATAGCCTCCCTTCTGTTGTTCATGTTTAGATGCCCAAGGTCTTTTAACTTCTTCAAGGTGGGTATTTCTGGCTTTCTGTAAAGACAGAAACGAAAACCTCCCCCAATCCTTTCTCTTTTCTTACAACTTGTAAGAATTGCAGTATGGATAGATGAGCCATCAATTTTTATTTTCATGAATTTTCTCTGGTTCAAATCAAGTCTTTATTAATTTTGATGGTACCCATATCTTTTCACCTGTGGAAACAAAAGCAAAACCTCTTCCCCAATGTAGCACATAGCCTGGCTTCCATTCTGAAGTCAGTATATCTTTAAAATAGACAGGCTAATTTAGCTCATCCATTTTTTCTATACTCCAATGCCTTTCAGCAGCTGTTGTTCCTTTCTCATTAGCATTGATAAAATAATAAATCACTATGTAGTCTATTTCTAGGGGTATTTGTTACTACTTTCTATTTATTTAGCATCTCCTTTAGAGTTTGATGTGATCTCTCTATGACTGCTTGCTCTGTAGGATTATGTGGTATTGCTGTAATATGCTTTATATTATAGTAAGCAAAAATTGTTTTATTTTACTAGAGACATATGATGGAGCATTGTCTATCTTAATCTCTATGGGTGTTCTCATGATGGCCATAACTCCTAGCAAATGAGTGATTACAGAATCAGCCATTTCTGAACTCAAAGCAGGTGCTTCACTGAAATCCTGAAAATATGTCTATTGTATAATGTACATATCTTAATTTTCCAATTCTGTAAAATGAAATACATCCATCTGCAAGAAATACATTTTATTTCTATGTATACCTTTAGGGTTACTCCCTGCTGGAGTTTAGATAAAAAGGGAGCAGGTGGGGCATCTTTTTACACTTTTTGGCCTGTTGCCAAGTGATGGAGAAATCATTTTTTATCCTTTACTGTTGACATGATGTTTTTTATGAAACTCTGAGGCCTCTAACACATTTCCTATTAATAATTTATTAATTTCATAATTACCTTGTGCTAAAGGACTTGGCAGACCTGTATGGGATCGAATGTGTGTTATATAGAAGGGATGATCCCTATTCCTGACTATTTCTTGTAATTCAATAAATAATGAAGTTAATTCTGACTCATCATTAATAAAATCAGAAGTTTCAATGTGTAAAACAACTCTTTCTGCATACTGAGAGTCAGTGACTATGTTGAGAGCTTGGGCAAAATCCATTAACATCATTACAAGAGCATATAATTCTGACTTTTGAGCAGAATTATAAGAGTTTTGAGCCACTTTACTTATGTTTTCTGATTTGTAACCTGCCTTTCCTGACTTATTTGCATCAATATAAAATGTAGGGGCTCCAGAAATTGGTTTATCTCCTACAACAAGAGGAAGAATCCAATTAGTTTTCTTTAAAAATTCAATTATTTTGTTTGAGGGTATTTGTTGTTAATATCTCCCAAAAAATATTACAGGCTCTTTGCCAAGGTTTACTTTCTATGCATAATTGGTCAACTACTTCATTAGTTAAAGGTACAACAATTTCTGCTGGGTCCATTCTTGTTAATTGATGAAGTCTTAATTTCCCTTTAAAGATGAATTCAGAAATCTTTTCCACATATGTCTTTAATTTTTTTACTTGGTTTATGTGGTAGAAATATCCATTCCAATATAACATTTTGCCTTTGCATTAAAATTCCTATAGGGGAATGCTTAGAGGGCAAGATAACTAGGATGCAATTAAGGTCTGGATACATATGATCTGATCCACATGTGCATCATGTAATTTCTTTTCTACCAAAGCCAATTCTCTCATCTTCAGGTAACAATTCTCTTGGGCTATTTAAGTCCTTATCACCATTTAAGGTTTTAAACAAAGTATCCAGTTCATCATTTTTCATTCCAATTTCACAAATTGGCAATGTCTCCCAGTAATCTCTAAAAATTATTTAAGGTTTTAATCTATCTCTCCTGATTTGTACCTTTTGTTGTCTAATATTTTGAAGGTCTATAACCTAATAATTAATGGATTCTCCCCTTTGTATTACTTCCTCAAACATTTTTTTCTAGACTATCAGTGTTTGAATCTGCCAAGAGAATGTCATCCATATAATGGGATATTATGGATTTGGGAAATTTGTTGCAAATTTTTTCTTTTGGCTTTTGTACAAAATGCTGACATAGATTAGGGCTATTTAGCATTCCTTGAGGGAGGACTCTTAAAGGCCAATTTTTCTTTATCTTGTTCTTTTAAGGGTATTGTAAAAAAAAAATCCAGCATTTTAAATCAATAAGTATAATGGACCATTCTTTTAGTAAAAGAGAAGGCAAAGAATTCCACACTGTAGAGGACCCATTGGCTGATCATCTTGTTTATTGCCCTTTAGTCTATCACCATCACCACTCTCAAGATTTTATTTAAATAGTGAATACTGGAGAGTTCCAAGGGCTTGTTGATTCTTCTTTATGCTGAGGATTTAACTGCTCCTGAACCAGCTGCTCTAAGGCCTTCAATTTCTCTTTTGGTAATGGCCATTGATTAATCCATATAGGCTTATCTGTTAGCCAGTTTAATGGTAGTGCTGTGAGTGTCTTTGAAAAATCAACTGTTGTGCCTTGTTTCTTTACAGCTTAGATAGTTTGTGATTGTTTCTCATAATACCTTCTAATATTTCTCCCAGAATTATTTGTTAGTTTATGATTTACTGTGTTGGGAAGAATGCTGATCTGTGTGTTGCATGTTGTAATAAATCTCATCCCCATAAGTTTATAGCAATGTTAGCCACATATGGCTTTAATATTCCTATCTGTCCTTTTGGTGCTATATACTCAAGCCATTTTACAGTTTGTTTTACCTGGGATAAAGACCCAATCTGCCAAAATTGAACATTTACCTCCTGAAGGGGCCAACTTGAATGCCATGACTCTGGTGAAATTATTGATACATATGCCCCTATGTCCAATAAACCTTCAATAATAACATCATTTATTTGTACTTTTATTTTTGGCCTTTGTTCATTGACAGACGTTTGCCAGAATATTTTTTTTACATTTTTTCCTGAGTTTTTTTTTTTCTTTTTCTATAGATTCTCTATAATTTAGTGTAGTAGGTTTCTTCAAAAATAGGTTTTAATTTCTTTAATTGTTCTGGGGAGGTGTATCCTCCACTATAGCAAGTTAAGATTGCACTGGAATGGATATGGGACCTTTATAAATCGCCCTTTGAACATTTTCTGAAGGCAGAAGGTTACCTTGTCTGTTCCCAATTGATCGACATTCACTAGTCTGGTGTCTACCTTTTCCATAACTCCTGCATACTCCATGAGAGAGAGGTGTTCTCTTGTTACTATTCCTTACAAAGGCACTGTTTCTAGGAACACCTTGATTACAATTTCTTTGCATATGACCTTGCCTTCCACAATTATGACATTTAACATTTTGTCTTTTTCTTATACCTCTAGAAATGAACACTCTTACCCAAATATCATCAACTTCATAAGAATCTATATTAGTTGTTTCACAAATCCAATCCACTAAGGGTGCTGATCTTGCTTTTAATGGTCTTATGACTTTTTGCAGTGTTTATTAGCATTCTCAAATGCTAAGGATTCGATTATTATTTGCCTTGCTTCTGAATCTGGTACTATCCTATTTACTGCTGCAGATAATCTCTGCCAAAAGTCTGTAAAAGTTTCCTTTGGGCTTTGTATACTTTTTCTGAATGACTCGGTTTTCTTTCCTACTTCTTCTATCCAATCCCAAGCATTTATTATTGCCATGTGGCATAAATCAAGAGTATGTGAATTGCATAGGATTGTCTTTCAATATCAGAATATTCTTCTTCCCTAAGAAGTTGGTCTTGGGAGACTTCTATGCCCCTAGCTCTGCTTCTTTGTTCTATTATTTTAGCCTCCTCCTTCCACCATATTTTCCACTATAAAAGTGGCCCTGGTTCCAAACTAGCAGTAGCCTTATCTAACCAGTCCTTAGGGGTGATCCAATTGCAAGGAGACCAGGAATTCAACATTTGTTTTACAAATGGTGAATACATCCCATATGTCATAATCTCATCTTTAACCATTGTTAGTTCTAGCACATCTACCGGAGCCCAATTAACTTCTCTAATATCTCTATCCTCTTTTCATCTTTTAATGGTTACTGGGTATATTAGTGTTGGCTGTCTGATAAACTTAGGCTGTTTTTCTCCTAATTACTCCGGTGGTCATATGTTGTTCTTGCTGGCAAGTGGCTTTGGGGAGGTGAATTTGTGCCCCAAAGTTGAGCACCAAATGTAATAGCAGTAATGAAACTCAGAGCCAAATATCCAGGGAAGGCTTAAATATCAGAGGGAGGAAGCACCACAGTCAATTCTCACCCAGCTGTCTTGCAACTTCCTCAGCCTGGCTGTTGGTATCATGCATGAGAAGAGATACACACTACCAAGGCCACACAAGGGTTTATTGAAGAGAACTCCCAGGCAGGTACATGAACAAAAGCAGGACAGAAGGAGATAAGAAGAGCGAAAGGAAAAAATGGGCATCTCTTTTAAGAGAAGGGGTGTGTACAGATTTACATAGTCATGTTTAGGACATGCCTTTGTATGTGTTATGTGTCCAGGGAGGTGCTTCTGTACACAGTGCTACATGGTTGATGCAGCCACACCCAGGGGTGTCCCTCAGTACAAGGTGCATCTCACCAGAGCCATGTTGGCTCAACCAAGTGGAGTGCCAGGAATACTTACACTGGCTCCTTGTTGCTTCTGCCTGTTGCTTCTGCCAGTTGCTTCTTTGTCTGCCTGGTTTCTAAGAGCCCTTATATACCCTATCCCAGGTTAGGGTTAAAGGCTTGTAGCCTTAAACTCACAGAAACAGAAGAAGCTCTGTCTCTGGAGTTATGGAATAAAGGATATTGATCCCACTCCTGGCTTTCCCTGTGCTGGGATTAAAGGTATATGTGATAAAGCTGTTTATCTTTGTATGAAAGGATCAAGAATTTTCTGAGCTATCTGCCTAAGATTTGATTGTGTGTTCTCTCTAATATCCCAGGATTTAATAAATATTTAGTATATATCCACAAAGTACTGTGAAAAAATGTAATGACAAAGATTTTTTTCCAGAGAAAAATATCATCTTCTACAGTTTCCCACACAATGAGCACAGGTGGCAAAGGACTTAGGAAACAGCATATCATGCTGTAAGGCCATCTAGATAGCTCTTTACCTTCCTACCATTTCAAAACAGAAACTCCAAATTATAACAGGAAGTATTTTTGAAAATAACTATGTGCATTAGAATTTTCTTCAGAAAAATAACCATTTTGACAGCTGTTAAGTTATACTTTTAAAATTACAAAATCAATAAAATCAATCCAGAAATCCCTGCTGGATATAAAGATGGCATAATACTCCAGGATTTTCAGAACTACCTTTTCAGCTATTGCTATTAGAAGGAGAATGAAAAATTCAGAATTCAAGCATTATTTTTCTACCAAGAAACCATGATTTATTCTAATTACCAAACTTGGAGTATCTGACTCTTCTACATATTCTCATTTGACCATTTCAGTCACAGATTGCCACCATTTGAATCACTTTCACAGTTTTAATTTTTTTCTCATAATTCCCATTGTATCGATTAAAGCCAAGAGAATCACAAATTCTAGGATGTAGACATTTTAACAAGCTCCCCAGTGATTCTTTTTTTCCAATAGAGCTGGAAAAGCCCTCTGAGGCCCATGTTTAGTCTTTTAAGTTCTCTATATTCTGCCTCAAAATATTCTCTTCTCACATGACCTCTCCTGTGTTGTTCATATCCACATGAACAATGCAAGTATCTCATCCATTTTCACGACCTAGACTGATTTTTAACCTTGTTTAATTGGAGCCATTAATTTGCATATTATTTACTCATGAAAAGAAGTTTTGCATCCTAGGTGACATTTTCACATCTGGAGATAGTTTGGATTGTTAAATTTGACATCACAAAGCAATTCTGGGTACAGTGTGAGCAGAAGTCAGAGATACTGCTAGACATTTTAGATTGCACAAGACAGCTGGACAACTCTTCCTACAGAAGATGCCACCATTGCTACAACACCTGGCAACAAAAAATTCTATTATATCAATCTATTTAACTCTGAATAAATATGCACAAAATGTGTCTGTCATAGGCTCTCGTTATGTTTGTTGTAAAGCTTTTTATGTAACTAGACCTTTAGATTGTTTTGTAATCTTTTTTCTACTCAAGAATATAAGCATTCTGTGCCTAGCATTTATCATAGTAATTTACATATGATAAGTTCTTAGTAATTTTCAATTAGAGTAAATATGCCATTCTTATTTGTGTATTATGCATGTTTGTATATATGATTAACTGATGAGAATCTATACCTGTCAAAGTGACTCTAACATTTAATCAATAGCTATGCAAATACAAATTACTATGCCCCCCAAAAAGACTTCATAAAAATTATGGGAAGTGTGCACTGAATTGAATTATTATGTGGTATGTTTAATAATGGATCAAAATGAACTATTATGAGACATATAAATGGAGGCTTTATCTATTTATTCCTCATTTATCAGCATCATCTCTTGAAAACAGTATTGCCCAACACTTTAAATCATCTCCAGCTAATTGGATAAGATTTACCAATGTATACCCCAGGAATCAGAATTATAAAATAATAGATGATAGACTTGAATAGAAAATATTTGTGTTAGAGTACTAAGTGCAGAAAAAATCACATTTTTATTCTTATTTTCAAGTGATGTATCTGAGTCCATGAAAACTTATGTGCTTGCTTTGTGTTCATGATTATAAGAAATCCCTAAGATCTAATTACATTGCAAAATATTAAATTAAATAGATTATTATTATTATTTCTTAATGAGTAAATTTAGTATTGATATCTTCCTCAGCACTGTTTTCCTTTGAAATTTAGTGTTGTGCAGAAAAGGCCACATTTTAGCATATTGAAATCCTAGATTTAAAAGGCAGTTCTATAATGAAACCCAGAGCAAGACTCAGTATCATCTCAATATAGGAAGCAACTATATTTCTTTTGCTGGCTGTATAGACTCAAATGCAGACATCCACTTCTTCCATAATGGGAAGAGCCCATGGTCAGTATATAAAGAACTAGGCATAGCTATTTTCAAAAATAAATTTATTTTTAAAAAGTTAGGGTAGGCAAGTTCATGCCTCATATTGATTTAAGTTGTAATTCACAAATTATTGTAGCACCTGAACTGTAAGACCAGGAAGGAATATTTATCTAATAGGTTTGAAGTAAGTCAGAGTAACTGACATAACCTACCCACTGTAGATATTAAATAGAGCTGTCATTATAAATTAACTTTAAGCTTTCTTGTACAATATTCTCTATAGAACAAAGTGTTATATTAGGTAAAATGATAAAAGGGACTTAATAATTTAAGTAGCAAAAGCCTGGGATTATTAAGTAGAAATGTTATTCTAGCCTTAATAATATTTCTGTCAAAATTTCTATTCAAACTGCTGTATGTTGAAATTTTATCACATTTTCTACAAAAAGAAGGAAATTTGAAATTATTCTGTGAAGAATGTTCTACAAGCAGATGATGAATTCCCCAAATCTAAGTAAACTTCTTCATTTTAAACAAAACAAAAAGGTGTTTGTTTCATGATGTTTTCATTCTGCTGCTAATTACTGAATACTTTGTTAATGGCTCATAATGAATTCCAAGTGTTTCCAAGAATTAGTTTTTCATAGAGTTATGTGGATTTTTTTATGTGTATTTAATTAAAAGAATTAGCATCACTTTGGGGATTTGTTTGTGTCTCTTCAACATTTCTCAAATAAGTCAACCATCTTCCATTTTGAAAGAAATAGAAAAAACTACTTTTAATGCATTTAATATTGAAAATAAACAAAAAATTAAACTTGGTGACTTAATTTAGCAAAAAATTTTAGAAAATAAAATGCCCTCATGAGTATGATACAGATCTTATATGCTGTTACCTGCTTGGTTTATATATTGTTTAATGTACTATGTATTTATCTTAACTTTGAACACTTATAACGTCTCTTCTAGGTCATTAGCTTTTAGAAGCAAGCTCTCTATAAATTAACAACAAAATGCATAAAAGTAAAAACATTCTGTTTGTTAAATTACATTGCAAACATCTAAGTACTATAAAGAAAGCAATTACGTAATTCATAAACTCTTTATCATCACTGCCTTACTCCACTAAGTCACATTGATTAGAATGAAATATTGTTGTTTCTCTTCTTTGTTGTGAGATTAAGAATCCTCTCTTGTGGATTACATAAAGTGATATGTAACTTTTTTAGAATTTGAATTTATCATGATGGTGAAATGTAGATGAACAAATACATAGGTAATATAGATAGACAGATGACAGATAATTATAGATATATACAGATAGAAGATATATGATGATGACATTGAGTAAAATATATGAATATACATGCATGAAAATAATGATAAATCATTATTTAAGTTAATATATTTGCTTCTCTATGTGTAGTTAGTTGAGATTTTGTGTTAAATACCTTGAGATTAAGAGTTGGCCTTCACAGTGATGACTGGGATCCTCTGTCCTTCATCCTATCTATTCTCAACTGTGCACTCAGAATCATTTAATCATTTAAGTATCTTCACATCATATGGGATAAAAATGAATAATGCAACACAAATTGTTTATCATAAATATTGTGTTGTGCTAAGTAAAACAAAAGCAGCAAAATATGGATAATGAGAACAAAATTTTGCATACTTATAATTGATGCACAGGACATCTTGTTTTCAGTTTTATATTTCCTAAAACTTATATAGTTGAAACTACTTGCAATTCAAATTCCAATTGAATTAGGAAGAATGGAAGAAATCTGAGCATCTCTTCAAATCTTAGTATCATTCTTCCTATAATTTGTCTTTGACTGTATAATTTATGGATGTGAAATTGTAACAGTCTTATAAAGCAATCAATGTATATCCTTGGGCTTGTGTCAAAATGAGAAACTTGTAGGAATTGATACTTGTTAAATGTGGCTTCAAGACAATACTACGAAATTTATGTATTTTAAATCAAAATAAATTAATGAATAAATAAGAAAGAAAGACATGAAAGAAGGAAGGAAGAGAGGAAGACAAAAAGAAACAAAGGAAGGAAGGAAGTAAAACAAAGAGAGAGAAAGGGAAAAAAAAACAGAAAGATAATGTCACTGTTCTAGAGGCAGTGGGACCTTGGAAAATGGAGCTGGCAAATGATCCAGAATTAAGTCCCATGAAATAGACAACTTTATTCAGAGCAGCAGACAATTTATCCTTTGAGAATTAAGAACAATCACATGAGTAAAGTGTACAATCACGAGAACAAGCTGAATGTTGTAAAATATGTTTTTAAATAGAGGCATATAAAAGAGAGTTTAAATATTTAATTGAATAACTCTAGTAAGTAATAATGATTAATCAGGAATAAGCTCATTCTCATCTGGTCCACCTTGGAGGGGCAAAAGAAAAATGTTCCAAGAACAATTCTATGTTTGAAGAAACTGAGGTCACAAGATTCTTGTCTTCTTTTCTTAAAAGCACTTAGAATTCTTTTCACATGACATTATTCTTGGACAAAGTTCTGACAAATTATGAGATATTCCTCAAATATTTTGTTCTGTAATACCTAAAGATATTATATATCTTTTCAACCAAGATAAAATATATTTTCCTCAAATAATTCTATCTCTCTATCTCAAGTGTATGTAACTGATGGTGATAAACATACTCTAACATCAGTTAGTGATACACTTGTACAAAAAGTGCATTGTCCCCAATGTTTAAGGAATATATTTATTTATTTTATATTAGGTATATACCTTGGAACTGGAATTACAGCTTGTGGTGAAACAACTAATGTGAGTGCTGAGATCTGAACTACAAAAACAGTAAATAATCTTCAACTCCAAGCCAGCTTTTCAGCTCTTTTACTTTGAGTTTTGAGGAGATTCTTTGACTCTCATTCATACAAAAGTTTTTGAATACTACAAACACTAAACAATGCTTTAGTAAATAATAATAGCTGTCATATTGCATTCAGTGATCCCAATAGGTTCAAATTTTAGTTCTTGAAAGGATGTTATTATGTCTCAATAATTACTGAGATTTTTCCTACTAATAATTTATAAATGGCTTGTTTTCACTGATCAGCCAGCATTACTTTAAATAATGTGGATATGGGCTTATCCACAAAACATCATTAAAATATAAATAAATAATCTATTTTATGAATTGCTTCAGTCAAACATTGTGTTTGCTTGTTTCCAGTGGTCCACAGAACTTTGTCTTTGAAAAGCATATAGAAACCTTTATTAATAGAGTTCCATCAAAAACCCATTAATATTGTTTCTGTTTTTTTCTTGCTTTGTTTATTTGAGCCCACTTAATTGTGAATCTATTTCTACAACACCAATATTTGTGAAAGTCTGCAGTAATTTACTTTTGCATAATAAACTACTCAGTAAACCTTGGTGTGTGACCCCATCATACAAAAGGCTGAGGAAGGGCTGCTTAAAGTATATATTGCAGTAGGTCTGACTCAAAAATTGTTTAAAATAAAAAGGGAAACTGGGAGGGGAGAGAGGGGGAAGGGAGTTTGAACAAGGGGATACATATATATAAAATGAGACTTTATGCATAATAAAAAAGAAAAAGAAAAAATGTTTCTAAAACAAAGTGAAACAAATGAACTTACATTGTCTCTTATTTTTTGATAAGACTTCCATCTAGATAGTTTATAAGAATGGACCTAATCCAGTTGAAAGCTCCTTCATTCAGTGCAGGAGGATCTGCTGATAAAGTCTCACACAAGATTGGTATTGTCTGGTATATTTTTGAAACTTGCATATGTCTGAGGTCCAAAAATTCTGTTTAACCTTCATGTATCCAGGTTCCAAGAACGAGTGACATAGATGAAATAAGCATTTTCTCTCAGAATCTGATCTTTAAATCACATGGTAACACTGACCCTGCAATGGTAAGCAGGCGTAATGAATGATGTACCGGATCTAAAACAGAAGACATAGACCTAACATCTGACTGCATGGCATGGCAACATTCCAGAGGATATGGGTGATAACTTAGAGCCTTTCAGGCTGTCAGGACACCTTTTTATTTAGTACTTAGTTATTATTCCAGCTGTTTCTGAAGACTTATCTCCAGGTCTCATACTTTAAACAACTTCAGCCTCTTCTTTCCTCTATCCCTGGCCACATAAGGAAATTTGAACTTTATTTTTGCACTCATTTAATCAGTGATGAGCAATCTACAACATTTGTATGAACTCATCCTAATCCATTCTAGGAAAACATGTTGCAGCATTCTTGCTGATCTTAATGGTGGAAAAGCAGACCACATATAAAGCAGTGTATAAAAAGAAAGAAAATGTGTTCTTCTGAATCTTTCTAAGCTTATAGTATAAAAAGATACTAACACCCTTAACACTCCACTCCATGCAGTGTGTTACACCTCTCTTATAGGAATTTTCAAGATGTTACAAGAATCTCAGAATTAAATTCAGGTCTTCATCTAAACATATTTCACTCTTTGGCCTTTTGCAACAGGTAAAGAAACTTAAAGACTGAATCAGTGCTGATTCATACACAAGCATTCACGTACAAGAATATGAACTTACACTAAACAAATCAGCTGTCAAAGTTGTAATTCTCCTAAGAAAACTGAATAATCAAAAAAATAGCATATTTACAACATGAACACTCTAAGTCCAACTGTGCTGGCAATGGAGTACTCAGCTATCTAGAATGCTTAACTCAGATGTCTCTGGATTCAGAAGAGTTTAAAAAACGACATCATTTAACAAGAGAGTTGCAATTATAGAAGTTGGCAGATTCTTTTTGTAGAATCAGGACAGAACCCCAATAACAGCTCTATCGTCCAAAGGTCATCCATCATAAATTCCATTCTGAGATTATTTTAAGTTATGTAAAGTATTTTTCTTCTCAAAGTTTTAGTAAATTACCAATAAAATTTCATTGCAAATAAAATAAGACATCAAGTACATTATTTACATCTTAAGAAGAGTATAATTGTATTTTCTTTGTAAAGATAAAAGTATATTTTATTTAAAACTATTAATTGCTTGATCATAGCCTAAAGATGTGGCATATTAAAAAAATACTGATGAAGAGATGTACTTCATACATCATGTTTATTTGAATTTACAGAAACTATTCAACACTTGCTGAACCCTGTGACAATCTAATTTAATTATTCTTTCTTGATAATAACTACAAAATAATTTCTATTATATTCCTGTCTATTAAAATTAATTTGTCTTTCTTATTTGTATAGGGATCCTTATTGCTGACCTAGAAAAAAACGTAGTATCATACAAAAGACACCTGTGAAAATTGTTCATGTTTCTACTTTTAGGTCATGTAGTAGATAACCATTGTCTGTATTTGGGGTAGTACTTTGGGCACATGACTGATAATTATGGTGCTGTTGATGCTTGCATCCTGTTCACTTTGCACTTAGACATGACATCATTGTTGTTAGCATGATAGCTTATCAGATCAAGGTACTTATGGTCTGAGTTCTATCCAAAGAATCCAAATGATGAAACTTGAGAAGATTACTTCAAGATGTCTTCTGACCTCCACATGTGCTATAGCTTGAAACACACACACACAAATATGTAACTTTTAAAATTTCATTTAAAAAGAAATGTCAGCCTGTTTCCCACCAGATGAAACACATGGATAAACGGGTCCTGCACCTAGTCTAGACAGCAAAATAGAGCCAATCTTGTTGAAGAAGGAGTGGCTGACACTCCTGAAGTTGTGAACATGGGGGGAGCTGTCTCCTTCACTCATCTGTCATGTGGTGTCACGGCAAGGATAGACACCTCCCACCCCCTGCTTCCCATTAATGCTTCAGAGAGCTGGTTCTGCCCCTCATCAGCTACAACACCCTGAAGTGTCAATGATATGTCAAGCCTTGGTAGCATAGCAGAGCTGCCTCTGAACATATAGGTGTGGTAGAAGCCACCCTGAGGTCATGAAAGCAGGAGATCTGACCCCAATCTTTGCTTATCTCTACAAGCGATGAACTAGTTACGACAATACAGGAGAGCTCATCCTGGTGGTAAGGACAAGGGAGAGCTGGCCTGCTAATCAGCCCTACAACTACCCAGGCCTAGGACCAAAGTTATGTGTTGGGCCACCCCAACATCCAACTTATCTGTGATCTGCTGGAGTATATTAAAGGACCAGTACTGCATACTCCAAGTTACACCAACACAGAACAGCAGCAAGATAACCAATAATAATTCTACTGAAGGACCAGTATTGATAGTGTAACAGAAACCAGAAGCCTCAAGCCAGACTAATGACTCTTTAAAATGAACACTTACAAGTAAAGATATATGGACAAAAAGGTTTACTTAATGACTCATTGCATTAAACTACAGCTTCCATGATGAGATTGACTTTTTCTTTTTCTCTTTTTTGTCTCTTAAATTTTATTTTATTTTTTTGGGGGGATTGCAAGGGCAGATAGTAGATACAAAGAGATTGGGAAATGAATGGGATGAAAATTCATGACATGAAAAACACAAATAATAAATAAAAGAAAGTTAATGGAGAAAGGAAAATGTATAATTGCATATCTTAAAATGATAATGAAAAGAGATTTTGAAGATAATTACCCAGTAGCTGGATTATTTCTTATTGAGTATACTTCTGAAATGTCATTGATAGCTCTCAGTTGTATTCTGGAAGGGATTATCCAAATTATGCTCTCACTAGAATGTATTTGTTTTTTTATCTTTGAACATGTTATCAACATTTCCTATTATCACAAACATATTTTTGCTATTTTAATGGACATGAACTAATAACCATGGTAGAAATTAAAGGGTTCAGAGTGTTAATCAATGTGACCTTTTGTTTGTACATGTATTTCTACTTTATTTTCTGAACAATTTATATGTGACTCTTCTGCCTGGATACTATTCTAATTTTCTTGTTTTAAAAGATTTCTTGAAATTTTTTTTAGCACTTATGGCTATAGTTTGTAACCTCTGAGATAGTATTTGACAATATGTAGGAACCACTCTCCTGAATTTTTTAATACTTTTTAATATTTTAAATATATCTGTCCTTCTTATCTATTCTTACCTAAGAGATTCATTTTGTTTTTTGCAAAATAATCAATACTTCAGGATAAATTATCAACATATTCTTTTTCTTTTGAGTCTAAATTGTTGATCATTCTAAAATATAAGCCAAAATTATTCAGTGGTTAAAATTCAGAAGTCTTCTGAGTTCTATTCAGTTTACTCCCATGAAACATGTTAGCTTTTAAACATTCTTTCTGCTTTACCATTAGCTGTAATATATGATACAAGATCATTCAAATTCTTCTTCTACTAGAGGATTTAAATGTTTAGAATTTTATATTTTCATAAACATTTTACAATCAGCTTATAAAGTTTCATAGAAAATGAGGATGATAGTCATGATTCCATTGTACCACAACTTGCTATCATTTTGATAAAACTGAGAGCAAGTAAATATAAAACCTTTATATTCATTAAGGCATTTTGGATCTTTATCTAATCTTGATAATTTTTATTAAGAATGCTTTTATTCATTTTACACACTAACCACAGATCTCCCTCTCAACTCTCCTCTTACTCACCTGCAGCCTCACTTTCACCCACTACCCATCTACTCTTAAAAGGTAAGGCATCCTATGAGGAGTCAGCAAAGCTTAGTACATTCAGCTGAGGCAGATATAAGCCCTTCCTCCCCGTATCAAGGCTGTACAAAGCATCCCTCCATAGGTAATAGTGTCCAAAAATCAGCTCATACACCAAGAATAGATCCTGATCCCATTGCCAGGGTCCCCTTAAACAGACCAAGCTATACAACTGTCTTTCATATGCAAAGGGCCTACCTAGTCCAGCCCCATACAGACTCTACAGCTGAAATCTAAAGTTACACACACACACACACACACACACACTTCTTTAAACAGATATATTTACTTTATAAAATCATTTATACTTGAATCATTGAAATGAAGATTATTACCCTTACAATGGTCCCATATATATTAACATTAGTGAATTCTGTTTCAAAACATTTATTGCATAAAATATTTAATTAACTATAAACATACTAATTATATAAAAGAGATTCTTGCTCTTGAAAATTTTATTCTTTTCATGTAGTTAGCATAACAAATATGAGACTTCATTGATACATTTTCAAACAATATTGAGTTTTGCAGACATTTGATATTTCATCTCCTACTTACCAAATTAAACTTTCAGAGTCCTATTTATCCTCCCATGAAATTTAGGTGATGAAGGTAGTAGATGCATAGATAAAAAAGTATGTACACACATATGGCTAAGGTTTCTATAAGAAAGAAAAGATGAAATGTTGATCTTTTGGTGTCAGACTTATTTATTTAAAAGGTGGTTTCCAAATTCAACCATTTTCTTGAAAGCAACATAATTTTATTCTTCCTATAGCTGATAGAAATCTATTATTGTACATTTGACTACCAATGGGTATCAAATGGCACTCCACATCTTAACTAATGTAAATGATGATGCAGAAAGCATGGTACTCAAATATTTCTGTGGTATGCTGACTCAAATTCCTTTGAGCATATACCTAGGAATGGTAAAGTTGAATTAAAGCCACTAAAATAGCATACCACAATAAAAAATAAAATGAAATACAGTGGGGTATGCTGTATTATTCACTTGATAACTCTTTAAAAATATTCAAAGCCTCTTCAACTGTAATATGACATAATTCTTCTCTTATTATGTAGTTATAAGGGCATATTTCTCTCTTTACATAGTGGCTATAATACTTTAATTGTGGATAATGAATTGTAAAAATTTTAAGAACAAAAAATCCACACAAGTATTCTTTCAATGGGATATTCTATTAAAATGCATATTTATTGCCACAAAGAGAGCCTTATTATATCAAGGTGATGCTGGCTTTCACAAGGTCATGCTCATCAGACTTTTGTTTCACAAGCCTTTGTGTGGTCATATAATTTTATTCTTTGGGACAAATGCATAAGCTGGAATGGCTGGATCATGTGTGGGATATATATATATATACACATATATGTATATATATAACTTCTACTTCATAAAATAATTTGCAGCATTTCCATTTCTAGCAGCAGTATGTGGATATTCTAGTTACTTTGTACTTTCAATAGCACTCTGTATTTTCAGACATTTTTTGACAATTTTCAATAAGTAATACAATAACTGAAGGATATTGGAAATTATTTTTGTGATTATTTATTATCTGGATGTCTTTAATAACCAAATATCTGGTAAATATTTTGTTTAATTGTAATTTTTATATTCATTTATTGAATTTTGGAAATTATTTGTATATTTTGGAAATAAGCATATACAAATACATTATTTGCAAATACTTTTAAAAAAGGTACTTCTTGTTTTGTTTTTTGAGGAAATTCTATACTGATTTTCATATGTACTGTGTTACATTTATTTATGCTGAACCATCCCTGAACCCCTATAATAAAACAGACTTTATCCTGGTACTGTGAACTTACTAATCTATTGTTTACACTTATGAACAAATAGTTCATTGAGAATTAATTTTTCAGCATGTGTAGAGAAATTGATTTGTTTGTTTGTCTGTTTGTTTCCCACCTCATCTAGCCTAGGTATCAGGTTCACAAAATGATCTGTGAATTTTTTTATTTCTGCCTGGTGACTGGGACTTCAGATAGAATTCTGAAGAGCGATAGTGATAGCAGTTCCCTTTGTGCTGTTTGTTTTGGGCTGATGATCCAAATGTTTTCCCCATTGACTTCAGTATTTCATGTGGAACTTTGTTACCAAGCTGAGAAAATTACTATTATTATTTAGCTATCTTTTTCCTTTTGCTTAATAAATAAACTCCATCAATTATCCTTTTATACTTTTTAAAAGTGTGATTGTCAGGCTCATATATTTTGTGCAGTTTTACTGTATCTTTTAATGTTGTTATTACTGAGATTGTATTTTAATTACATTTCTTCCTTTTGTTTCCTTCCCCCCTCCCAACCCTCCCCTAACTTCTTCCTACTCTCCTTCAAACTCATGGCCTCTTTCTTTACTAATCATTTTTGTAAGGAATCATCTATTTGTATGTATGTAAATATTTCTAAATATATCCTATTTGCTATTTATAATGCTACCTGTATTTATGTTTTGAAGACTGAATGTTCAGCACTGGACAACCAATTGATGTGCTCTTCTCTGAGGAAGGCCTTTTCTTCTGCTTCCAGCTTTCCTCTATTGCCTGTAGCTCCTTATGTGAGGTTGAGGCCCTTAAGCTTTTCTCTACCCAGGTTGGCATGTCATCTTTGTTCAACTTATGTTTGAGAATTCATGTTGGTGAGACTTTTCTTGTGTACCATATAATATTATAAAACACAATCTCACAGAAAATCCTCTGGTCCACTGGTTCTTAAAACCAACCCAATGTGTGAGAGGAGAAGAATATCCTTAGGGGTCATTTTATTGTTGTTGTTTTTTTTTAAAAACAGTAGTAGAAAATGAGATCTCTTGACTTTCTAGTCTCAGGTTCTTGGTCGCTCAAATAGTGTCATGTATGGTTTCCATCTCATGGAGTGGCCCTTAAGTCAAATCAGACATTGGCTGTTCTCATGGAACTTGTGCTACCATTGCCCAAGCATATTTTGCAGTTAAGACAGATTGTATGTCAAAGATTTTGTGGTTATGGCTTTCTTGGTATATAAATTTCTCTTTTAGTAGTTTGCAGAGTAGCTTTTCATATAGAAGACACTAAAACATGTCAGTGAAGTTTCTTCGTAGGTACCAGCTCAACCTCTCCATGTTCAATGAGTTGTTTGGATGTTATCTTCATCAATGTGGCCTTGTTATCAGTGTGTGGAGATCAACCTATTTCCTCAATAACATCAGAGAGGCTTCTTCCTGCAACAGATGGAAACAACCAGCCAAAAATTATGCAAAGAAAGACAGAGAGAGAGAGAGAGAGAGAGAGAGAGAGAGAGAGAGAGAGCTTGAAATACACAGCTCTAAATAAGATGTCTCTATCTAATCTCTCCCTTTGGCATTCAAGGAATCCTGCAAAGGAAGAGTGGGGGGAAGAGGAGTGTGGGAGCCAGAGAGGTTGGAGAACACCAGGAGAACAAGTCTCTCAAAATCAGCTTAACCAAGCTCATATAAACCAAGAGCAACTGAGCAGCAAACACAAGGCTTGCACAGGTCTGCACCAGATCTTGTGTATATATATTATAGCTTTCAGTTTAGCACACTAATAAGTAGTCCTGATGTGTGAAGGAGTAGGCCTCTCATTCTCATGACTTCTCTTGGGTCTATTTATCATCTGTTGGCTCTCTTTCTTCTTATTTTTGTTTCATCTTATTACATTTATTGTGCTGAAAAATAGCACTCATTGCTTTAACAAAAATAAAATACAAAAATAAAGAGAAATCTATTGTTATGTATAGCATTCAGGATGCAAGTACCTACCAATAGTGCTTCAATTGGAAACCAAGTTTTAACTTAAAATAAGACCATTCTTAAAGAATATTTTAGGTCCAAACCACAATATGAACTTTCTTTTATATTCTTCTCATATTGTGTAACAAAATTCTTCCCTATAACATAAACTTACTATTTTTTGAAAAAGACTTATTTAGTTGTAATTTGTGTGTATGAAAATTTTATGCATGTATATGTGTGTGTGTGTGTGCTTCTGTGCAGTTAAGCTATCCAATATTCTTTTAACCAACACACATACCATGGAACAAATACACACACACACACACACACACACACACACACACACATACACACATACTATAAATAAAAAAGTAAGTATATTGAATTTTAAAAATCATACTTCTCAAACTAGGATTTTAAAAGAAGATTAAAAACATTATCCATATAAAGAATAAAGTTGGCCATTCATTCACTGTTCTCTCAGGTAAACCAGAAGGATGGCAGGGAAATACCATGAACATTTCATTTTTTGATCTCCCCTTCCAAAGACATAGAAAACCTAGGCCAGTAAAAAGAAGACCAACTACAGGCTTCCTTATAGTTTCCCAGCATATTGTCATGTATTGCTTAACAACATATAAATGTTGTTGGGGATGGAAATGTATCCACCTCAGAGCATATGTTCAAGCTCTAACTCCCAATGCAACTATATTTGGAGCTAAAACCTCTAAAAAGGTAATTAAGTAAAATGAGGCCATTAAGATGACACTAATTCAGTCTGACTGATGTCTTTACAGGAATAGAAAGAGACATTAGGGATGGGACACATAGTGAAAGGGCCATGTGAAGTCACAGCAAAAGGCAGACTACAAATCAAGAAGATATGTCTCATTAGAAACCAAATTGATAACTGGGCAGCACATAGTAATTCTATATTCTATTATGTGATAACATACTGACACATGCAGCAAAAGAACAATAAATGTAAGGTAAATAGACAAAAGAAGTTAAGAGATATTAATACATACACAGACCCAACTGAAGAGAAATATGTCTGTTCCATTAAAAAAATACCTTGGCTTATACCTCACACTATACAAGAAAACAGACAATCAAACAATAGTCATGTAAATGTGAATGATAATGTGATGGACCTTCAACATAAATCAGGAGAAAATCTTCATGATCTTAGGGTAAGAAAAGTCTTACAAAGGAGGATATTATGACTGAAAAAATGCAATTATGAATGGTTTTCAAAATTTAATGAGATAAGGCAGAAAAACAGAAGCAGGGGAAAAATAATACAGAAATGAGCAATAAATACATACTTTGGAGAGAACAAAGACCAAATAATAATAATAATCTGGTCCTGGAAAGAAGGCATATTGATTTGAGTTTGAAAACTGTTCAGCAGTGTGTGAAAAGGATGAGGATAAATTTAGAATATGACAAAACAGTAATAAATGTATCTAGAGAAGAAGACTTTATGCACAAAGAGCTGTAGGCACCAAGATTTCAATGGGCTGTGTTGATATAGGTAGCCACTTGATCATGTGGGATGATGTACAGCCACGTGGGTCTATTTTGATATCCATGGTACATATTGTGGCTAGGGCCTACATTTAATATGACCTTGACCTGTGTTACCACCTAATGCCATGAGATGGTCCATCAAATAACGTGATGGCCTAAAAATGAGAACTCTTAATATTGTGATAAAGATGCTGAAGTATAGCTCTTCACTTTCTGACCACCATAGACACACGCTCACACATACACTCACACACAGACACACACACACACATACACACACACATACACACACACATACACACACACAAAATTCCACACAAACATACACACTAAAGTGCATAATTTAAAGTGAATAAATAAAATAATCTAATCATGAGCCAGGATATGTTATTTCTTAAATATTCATACCATGACGAAATTTAGTAATTACATATGGTGGTGGAATGCTGCAGAAAGTTTCTCCTCAACATAATATAACTGTCCTACTCAGGAACTCACAACACCCCTCAGATCAGGAGCATCATTGTCCCAACACAAGACTGGAGGAAGCATGTAAGTCCCCAGTCTTAGCTAAAAAATATTGGCGCTGATGGCTGATGAGGAGAGACAATCATTTTTCTCTAGGAATGTGAACCTCTCACATTGGTTTTCCATGTTCACTGTATGGCCTTATGCCCATGTACATACAAGCTGCAGTAACTGGAATCAGTGAGTTGTAAGAAAAGAAATAAAGATGATATGAATCTGAGAAGGGAGTTAGATAATCACGGAAAAGTTTAGAAAAGTGAGGGGGTAATTAAAATCTGTTTTATAAATATATATAATATAGATATACATATTTTTCCTTTTGTGTGTATATATATATACATATACATATATATATATACACACAAAAGGAAGGAATGAAGGAGGAAAAACACTGATAAGATTTACTTGGGGCTAGCTGCTAAGGTTCTCCTGCTTTCAGTGACCATAACAAAACCATAAAATCTGAAGCAAAGTTCCCCACAGCAATGAAGGACTATTAAACCCTAAACATTATTCCTGGTAGTTCTTACTTAATACACAGAACCAGATGTCTTTATAGTCATAATAGAACATAAAACTAAGAGCAGCCACGATGGGAGAGTCATCACTGGTTGTTCCCATATCTGAGTGTTTATTGTGTGGCTGAGAAAGCATGTGGTGCTCTCATAAATTATTCCCCTTTTCTCCCCTTTCTTATAATGGGACTTTGAAATTGGTCCCAAAATTCCTCATGTATTCCCAAGTCCAATATTGCCTTTTCTGAGATGTGACTCCAGCCACAATCAGGTGCCATGGTTTCCTGTGAGATGAATCATTCTTAATAACAGATTTCCCTACAGAAAGAAATCTTATTGCAATAAACATTACACAAACAAGTCATTTCTAATTCTCTAAAGTGTAAGCACCATAAAAGATATATGCATATACATTCTTTCAGCTAAGGTGGTGCTATAAAGCTGTGTTATAGATATGAAGAATATGCTTGCAATGATGTTTAGGGCTACACAATTACAACTTAGAGACATTTGCTTCTTTCTACCTTTGCAGGATGCAACACTAAAAGAAATCATTGCTCCATATTACTGAAGATAATATTACAGTTAGGCTGTAATATTTTTAATGTGGCAAGCCTAGGCCAAAAATTGAAGCTGGCATTTGCTTTATTGCTTTTGATGTCTCTCATTTGAAGGCTCTCAGAAATGAAAATTTCAATGAAAAGTTATACTGATCTTTGTTGATATAATCTCAATAAAGTAAAACCTCAATAAAAATTTATGCTGCATTATTTAATGAGAAGGCACAAAATGAAATTATTCTTTAATGGTCAATCAGGTGTAATTTAATAATTGTCTGGATATTTTTATGGTATTAGAGACTGCAATATGCATTTGAAAAGTGTTTTGAAACTGATTTAGTCTGCAAATGATTTAATGATAGTGATTATAGCATAATATTATATATTCATTGTGTCCAAATATTTCTAGAATGCTCTGTAGTATTTCTAAAGAATATACTGATCCAATTCTTACCCTTCTGTAGCCCAGCACTTCTCTCTTATTCTCTGTATGTTGGCAATAATATTTGTTAATAATATTGATGGTCTATTAAATTTTCTTGAGAAAGATGTTGTTTTTGTCCTATTGAACATTACATGCATATGATACTGAATTACATCAAAAGCTGTTTGGAAGCCTAAGCAATTAATTATTGTTTTAGATGCTCCTTGTTCTGTGGAAATGTACTTGTAAATTTAGAAACGAAATCTCATGGGTTCTCATTTAGAGAAATTTTCTACCCTATTCATAAAAGGATATTTATACTTTATTACAAATAATTTGAGATACACACATACATACACACATATATTACATATATTAACTATCCTAAAAGCTATTGTATATTTTATATCACAAATAGTCTGAGATGTAAATGTATTATATATGCTAAATATATAATTGTTTATTCTATTTAGAATACTTATATGTATATTCTATTCTTAGGTATGCTAATATTATAAACAAAATTTAGTATCAATTATTTGTCCACTGAAATGTTAGAAAATTATTCAATTAACAGGAGCTTTTATACATTAGTCAATCAAACTGATGACTTGGTTTACAGTAATTACTGGCTCCCATTGTACTGTAAGGGCCTGCTCAGTAATATTGGTGCACAAGAGTCTTTTTTTTTTTTTGCACCTGTGGATATTCTTTCTATACAACTAAATCCACAAGTGGGGCATGAAATAACTATATTGTATAACTAGACCTTTGTCATGAAGTGCAAGCACTTCTTGTTTAACTTACCTGGACAAGACCCATTGAGTGTCTTATAAACACATCTGATTTAATAATATGAAGCCAAGGTTATTAAGCAATTGGTGCTTAGCACAGCTGTCAGAGATGATTTTTTAGTCTGTCAGTTGATATGTTAGGAAGAGTCGTCTCCTCCATTCTTCTAAGAAGGATGAGGGTATTTTGAACCTCCATCCATGAATTCAAACATAATCATAGTAGAAGTTTTCAGCCATACAACCAGGATACATATTTACAAGTAAAGCATAAGATTCACACTCGGTTTTAGATATACCTTTATCATTTTTCCACATATCTATCTGTCTGTCTGTCTGTTATTAGACCTGTCAAGTCTATTGTTATATATATCACATATATATGTATATATATATATATATATAATGGTAGGATATTTGAAAAATACAATAAAAGTATTATTAAAATTTATATTTTACCAGACATTCTTATTTTACCTGGATATTTCAACTCCAGTGTCTAGGATCTCAAATTGGTGGGTAATTGAGTCAGCAATGAAGACATTTGTTCAATGTAGTAACTGTTGTGGCTTATCCATCAAATCAGGTTACTTGGTTTTATGAGACTAAATAAAGCTCAAGTCTCACTGATTTATCTTGGTAATAATTTGGATGGTAGTTTTGCAAAATGTAATTTAAATTTAATCCAATTGTAGGAAAAGGATTTTGCTTTCTCTTTCAAGTTTATCACAATATTACTCTAGTTCTTCTACGAATATAGAAACAATACATTCACTTTCTGATTAACTCCCAATCTACCTCCATCATAATGGACAGTTATTGCACAAACAAAACCCAAAAGGTTGAAGATAAAATCTCACTAGGTGGTAATGTAACAGGCCTTTAATCCCAGCTCTCAGGGGGCAGAGGCAAGCAGATCTCAGAGTTTAAGGCCAGCCTATTCTATAGAGTAAAGTAAGTTTCAGAATAGCCAAGACAGTTAGACAGAGAAATTCTGTCTGGAGAAAAATGAAGAAGAAAAGGAAGAAGAGAAGGAGGAGGAGGTTTCATCTCAGTTTTAGCACTCAATTGCTGTCCATATAACATAGTGTTCATTCCAGTGGCAATTGAGCAGTGGACAGTTGTCTTTAAATTGGATTGTGTCAGTTAACATAAATGTTTAGCTTAGGGTTCTTCCATGTTTCTTTGTGGTTTGCTATTTTCTTTCCTTAACAGTGAGCCACTTGTGAATGTATCAGCATTAGTTTTTCTGTTTTTCTATTCAAGGTTTCCTGGTTGCTTCAACATTGGTGTTTATGAATAAATCTAATAGAAGCAACTTGTGAATGAGTGTTTTCCTTAATTAGGTCAAAGTCTTTGTGCAGGATTGTTAGACTGTATGCTAAAAATATACAACAGACTTTGTTTTGAATCCACAGCTTACTGCCATGATTGTACCACTTCTTTTTCCCACAAACAAGAAGGAAGTTCAGCTTCCCACAATAAGCATCCAAATAATTGCCAACTGCTCTAGATAATCAAATTTTCATAGCAATACTTAACTCCAATTTAACTTTCAGTGGTCTGTACACATGAGACTTTCTATTCATTCACAGGATTTCTCGCTATTTCTTTATCTTTGGTGAGAGAGCCAAAAGAGCCAGGTATTTTTCTAGTAGTTCGCACTTTGAGGTGAAAATATTTGAACAATGAGCTCATTCTTATACTTTTACTTTCCAATTTTTATAGATGATATATACAGATTTTCATATTTGATTTCATAGAAATTTCTTTCTATTCTACATCTTATGAGTTCATTTACTTCAGTGTCTTTCAGTAAGGTTTTAATTTTATTATAGTACTACATATCAGTTGTTTTCATTAACCAAGATTTTTATCATTAGGTGGAAAAACTCATTATCACACTCAATGTCTCCTACATTTTCACCAAAAATATATAGTTTTGTACATTTTATATTTGGGTCTATGTTCTGATTTAATGTGTGTGTGTGTGTGTGTGTGTGTGTATAAATACTTTGTGTATATATATTTGCATGTGTGTTGTATGTGCCTGTATGTAATATAAACATTCTTAGTGAATTTCCTCATAGTAGGTCTAGTCCTCACAACACCATCTTAAAACGGATATTTGGTTTTCTATTGGGTTGATTTTCTCTTTGTCAAAAGCCAGTCATAATAATAAGTAATGAAATAGAGGCTATGCATTTGGAAGAGATTGTAAGGGGTAGGTTGGAAATAGGAAAATAATGTAATTATATATTAATTTTATGAAATAAAAATAAACATACAGATATCAATGAAAAATTCAGTTAATTTCTTGTTTGACAGTTTATTTCTGGGATTAGTTAGAACAATGGAACAGATTTTATCTTGAGCTAGGTGTCTATTCTTTCATTATTATATTTTCTCTACTTCACTAAGTCTTATGAGTCTGTACAGTACATTGGCAGTGAATAGTAACAATGCTCTAAACTAGCTTTTGCATTTTGCTTTTTGTATTTAAGCTTTAGCATACATTTTCAAATATATGGATTAATCTGCTGTGTCAGATTTTATTTGATCCAAACTCATAATGTCATATTCCAAGAATTTATTGTTGATTGGATGGAGAGTTCTTAATACCTTCAAATACAGTTAATTATCAGATTCTCAAAGCTCAGAAAAGCTATTATAATAATCATGGCAATAGCTTATTAGAGAAAATGACATAGAATAAAATTAATAAAGGAAAGAAGCACACATGGCATGATCCTTAGAGTACTAGGTACCATTTTACATGTCTCTTCTCTTAATGGAATTTCACAGACATACTTCATTTTCCAAGCAGTACTATGTGATATGTGACAATATTTGCTGAGTGCAGACTGACAACAGAACCATGGTATCCAGTGACTTTGGTATGAGTGATATAGACATGAAGCTCCTTCATGACTAGCTTTAGCTAAATGCTCATTACCTAGTCAAATAGGTGTTCATCATAAATTACATTTGTAAAAACAAATTATGTAATTGATTTGGTACCAAGAAGGTCGAGGACTCAACAATATAAGTATTGATATTTACTATAAATGTATTTCAGCATAAACTTACTAATAAATATTTGTAGCATAGCATAACCTTATCAAAAACAATATTCAAAAACAAAAACACAAACAAACAAAAATACAGTATTCCAAGAGTTCAGCACTCATCTCATGGGAGACAGTCAGTTTTCAGAGACTAATGATAATTTTTTTATATACAGTCTAAAGCCTCATTTTTTATCTATGTATCCCCTTGTTCCAACTCCCTTCCCCCTCCTGACCCCTCCCAGTCAGTCTTCAGCCTCCCTCCTCCCCAGCCCCCGATCCTTCCCAGAAAGAGCAAGAGATACCAAGGTGGATTAGCTCAGCATCCACTCGAGGCAAGTCCAATTTCCTAATCATAATAGCACAACTGGGTTAGGTATTCCTCTGGAGGGAGTGGGCTCCAAGGTGCTAGTCCATGTACAAAAACATAATCTCAACCCTCCCTTTGAGGCTGCACATATTGCCGATGTCAGTGGACACTTGCCAATTCTTGGAGGGCTTAGATCCTTTTCCAGGTGGTTCTCAAGTGGCTGTTCTTGATTCAGTGAGCACCCCAGAGCTCCAGGCAGCCATCACTGTGAAAATTTTCCTGATAATTTTTTAGACCCCAGCACCTCAGGGCCCCTTGATTTAACTTGTATCCTATATTGGGATTTTGAATATTACATTATATCCTGTAATTTTGCAATGATTATTAAGTCCAAGAGTGTGTTTGCTGATCCTTTTTGGTTTTCTATTTAGTTGTCTGTGTCTGTGAATAAGCACCACTTAATTAATGCTTTTTGAATGTGTGTCTTAGTTACAAGTGTTGTATTGCACTTCCAGGATTTCGGGCCTATTGAATGGGAGTGGTATATGTACATTTTTTTTCTTGGTTCTAGTTCAGAAGGCAAATATTTAGTTTTTCAACTTTGATTTTTTTCTTCTTCATTTATTTTGTATTTATCAAAAAAAACAGTAAAATGAATTTAAAATGCTGAAAAGTTAACAATAACTATAAAGAAGATAAAAATCATAAGCATGACTTATCAAGGGTGATATGCAAATAAGATTGCTACACATATATTTACTTTGTGTTCAGCTTTCCCTCTGAATTTTTTTTCCATCCCTGTATATCCTTATTGAAGGTCCCTTCCCCATCCCACCACATCCGGTCATTTTTCTTCTCCGCAATTCCCCATCCCCTCCCTGGGCAGGGAGCAGACAGTTCTATGGTCCTACTGACCCAATAATGCTTGGATCAGTCTCCACTCCTGGCCAAATCCAGTTTTGTCCCCCCTCCCTCAAGAGTGGGTCAGATGTTCCTAGAGTTGAAGTGGGATAAACTTTGATTTTTTTAAAAGCAGAATTTTGAAGTGATAGTTATCAAGTTGAGGACATTGTTATTTCTAATAGTTATTATTGTTTTTTTGTGTGTGTATGTGTGTGTGTGATGCCCTGGACTGAACCTAGGATCTTCTTCCTACTAGATAAGAGCTCTATGATTGAACAACACTCCCATCCTTAATCACAGAGCATTTTAACATGAATGGAGGATGAATGTTATTAACCACATTTTCTAAATCTATTGATATGTAATAGTTTTAAATTTTGCTTGTTGGTGACATGATTATACCAATCAATCACATACAAAAACTGTTGAAATAAACTTAGAAAGCTGAAATAAATCTTTGGTCATATTGTATAAAGTTTTCTCAAATACTTAGATATGAATTGCTAACAATTTTAATTTTATTTTGGGGGGTGCTAATGATTGAACTTTCAGCCTTAAACATGTAAATAATATGTGAAAGTGTTTATCTATATCTTTCTTCTCCTATATTTACTTGGTTTTGATTTTGCAATAATACTGGTCCTAGAGAATTTGTTCTGTATGGTTCTTTGCCTTCACTTTTCTGGAAAAGATTACTGAGAATATTTTTCATATAAATCTTTGGGAGACTCAGCAGTGAAATTTGACCCAGTGTTTTGTTTCTTCTTTAGTTATGTTATTAATTATAGATTAAATAGATCTTTAAATATTTTTTTGTAGGTGAGACCTTACTCATGCATTTATAATGTAAATAAACAAAAATACCATAACCTCTTAATTGTTTTAGAGATCTTTGGAGCCAAAATTTATCTCTTCAACTGTTTGTCCATATTTTTCTCTGTTCATGATGAGAAGTTTATTTGATGCAAGTAAATTCTAGTAGCTAAAAATCTAAATCTCTGGCTTAAGCTTTAGAAGGTCAACTGTTGTGTTGAGACCAAGATAATGCCTGATGACATGGAAGACAGGGAAGTAGAGTCCTGTGGAAGGAGACTATCACGAATTCTGCTGAAAGAAGATAAGGCTTAAATCTAGAAGAAAAGGAACTAGATCCACAAGGCAGCCCCAAAATTGAAAGAGGTAAGAAAGATATACATGACTTAGAATAAGATGTATTTATGATGGCATATTGTTGCGGTAAGAGGGTTTTTTTTTTTTAAAGAGTATTCTAAGGGGACAAAGTGTGGAGAGTTTAGGGCTTGAACAATCAATTTATCATAACAGCCCTCTCCTGCCTAGGATAAATGCCAACTTCCTGCTGGTTTGTTCTTAGGTACAGGAAGAATGTACTGAAATGATGCCATTCTATGTGAGTAGATTAAGAAAGTATATTACATTCTCACTATGGGAGTGGGTGAATTTCAAGAGTCTATTAAAACATCTTTAAGTACTGGCAATCATATAGAATTGCAGTTAAAAACTTTCAGAAAAAACATATATTTTGACAACCATAATTGTATAGCTATGACAGTTTATTAACTGAAAGAGTAAATATAGATAACAAAGGAAAGATCAAACTGATATATCAGTATGAATGGCAGTATGGAGGTCAAGGCTTCAAGATGAAAAAAGTACAGGAAAAAAAAAATTTCCAGTGGAATCAGTTTCCTTTTTCACTGATTTTTTTTTTTTTTTTTTTTTTTTTTTTTTTTTTTTTTTTTTTTTTTTTTTTTTTTTTTTTTTTTGTCAGTAGCTAGGAAGCACTCAGGAAGAAAACCAGCTTCTCTGTCTCTGTCTCTGTCTCTGTCTCTGTGTGTGTGTGTGTGTGTGTGTGTGTGTGTGTGTGTTGGTTCTCTCAAGTAATGGTAGCATCAAAGCAGTTACACTAAAGCATTTCTATAATGAATGAGGTAATGGTCCAACAAGAAGCATGCAGGAACAGTGAATGGGATGAACAGGATCCAGAGAGACATAGGAATCATGAATGTGAAAATTCTGAAGACTCATAATAAAACTGCCTTGAAGCTTATTGTGGATGTTAAGAAGCAAGCCATTGTCATTGCCAGTGAAGTTGTTGATGCCCAGGTTACCACACTATAACAATTAAGATAAAATAAAATGAATATACTTCAATTTGATTTCAGAAAATTTGTATCATATCATTATAGTCTTTTGAATTTAGTTCTGTTTACTCAACATGATTACTTCTAAGTGAGTATCAGAACTGTCCTCTCAGATTTAATGCAGATCATCATTTCCCTGCTTCAAAGCCTCCAGCAACAATTCTTCATGGAGATGTGGTAATTAGGATGTCCAATAGTGAGCCTGCATGGTGATGTGGTAGTCAGAATCACCAGTGGTGAATTGGCAAGGCGGTGTGATAGCAAGTGTCTTTGAGGGCAGCTAAGGCCTGGAATCTTCACCTCATTCTCTCCATGTGTTCCCCAAGAGATGCTCTTTCATATTTGATTTCTGTTCCAGGCATCCCACCATCTATCTGCTTTCTGAGAATTTTCCCTGCATGCATTTTCTTCAGGATCTCATACTTGTTCTTCCTCTTTGCTAGACTTGGATGTTTACATTGCTAATGTTCTATTTTCCTTAAATGTCTTGAGTGTCTTTTCTAAAGTCAAGTGTTTTGGTTGCTTAATTTCAAATTTTAAAACTAGAATGTCTCACAGCCAACCCATTTCTGCATTATTTTATCCATAAAAATAATCATGTTAAATATGTGATGGGATGTTTAATCTGATTTATTTCTTTTCAAAGAATTTATTATTTGAAATTTTGTACCTGTATGTGATACATCCTGATCACATTAACTCCTCAAATCTTCTCTTCTTTCTTCCTACTCTCTTCCTACCAACTACCCCACCCTTCCTTCCACATCCCCAACACACTTTCAATTCTTTGTGCATCCTTATTACTTCAAATTGCAACCTCCTGGATTTAACTAGGAACACAAGAGAGGACATGAGTGGCAACTGCCCACTGCTACAAGAGTAACTCATAAATGATTGCATCAATAAGGACAGTGACTTCCTGTGCTCCGCTCTCTAACCTGCCACTAGCTACTGTCACTCACTTCTCAATGCTTAGTCTTCTGCAGACCCTTTGTAGAGAAGCCAAGCTGCTGTGAGTTCAAGAATGTCTTGACATAAACATGGAAAACAAGAAGACTTTCTTGTAACACAACAATAAGCATATATAGCAACAGCAAACTTAAGATTCCTAAATACAAGGGTAATACATTTTATATGAGAAATTGTTTTATTATATAAACAAATAGATCTCAAATCTGAAAAAAGAAGAACTGAAAGAGAGAGTATCTAAGGCCTGCATGACAGATATAAATGGTATGCACAATGCACAATCCCAACTGATGTCCTCAAAGAAACTAAACTTTGGAGACAATAAGAAATGAGTGGCTTCCAGGGTTTGTGTTGTCAGGGGTATGGGTGGGAGGTTAAAAAAATATCAGAGAATGTTTAGGTCAGTGGCAATTTTTGTATAATGGCACTGTATTTCCTATGGATAATTATCCATAGGAAATACAGTGCCATTATACAAAAATTATGAATAAGTAAATAATACAATGGCCAGATAGTTTTATGCCAGGTACTTTGAAAATGAGCTATTTTCTTACCCAGAATCCAGAAGTAATCAATCTCTTAAATGGTTTTAGAACCTCAAAGTTTGTGGAACATGTTAGAAAACTAGTTAGTATCACAAGGGGTATTGAGAATGGATTTATTCCTCCTGACCCATATTCTACCTCACCTTACCACCTCTTCTATAAAACAAGAGCAACCCTTGATTTTCAGTAACTTACATTCTTTCTCTGAAATTAATTCCTGCAGTGATATAGTGAACATGGTCTACTCCTAAGTTATTCTTATTGCCAATTAAAAAGTATTGCGTGACATAACATCACTTCCATATCATGTGGTACTATTTCTGGTAACTCTTCCAAGCATTGCTAATCAAAGCTACATGAACATGTGCCTCCCAATTGTATGCACATGAATTTCCTACTTGGTAAGATGTCACTAACTAGTTAGCCATAGTACAACTATGCAGAAGTTGCTTTCCATAGACTATTTTCAGTGAATTAAAAACAATTCAATTCCAATTTAAAAATTATCTCCTGAGAGTCTACAAAATTCTGCTTGTCTCTGAGAAGCATGAAAAGTTACAAGCAATTCATTGTCCTTCTCTGAGAGGAGTCACTAAAGAAAACGATCACAGAGGTTTAGGGCTCTGCCTTCGGGTCTAGTTAAAAAGGCTCCATCAGGGAGACCCTGTCACAAGAAGCAGCACCAGAAGCTAGAAATGTGACTGCAGCGATGTTTCCCTGATAACACACAAGAGAGAGAACATTTTCATTGAAATTTCAAAGGTTAGAAAATGTATTTGATGACAAAGACATACTGTAGGCAAAAGTTTCTTTTATTTAACTCTGAGCAGAACAAGTCAGTAGATAATAGTCATCCAATCATCACTGACATCACTTCATTCAGAAAGAGGCCAACCCAGATGTTCTTACAAAGCAACTTAATAGGCACCTTTGTTAGCATTTAGTGTAGGCATAAATGTGTGTGTGTGTGTGCATGTGTGTTTCTTAAATTTTAATATTTAATTAAATCTAATTTTAATATCTAAAAAACTACTTATATAAGATGGGGGATATGTCCTACTTGGTATAAATTTGCCTTGAGTTTTCTTTTCTTTTTTCTTTTAGACAGTCTTGTGTAACTCAGACTTGCTTCAAACTCGCTATGTAGTCAAGAATAATTTTGAAGATCTTGTCCTTTGGTCTCCACCTCCCAGGGTTATGGTTCTATGCTACCACATCATTTATGCAATGCCAGAAACCAATATCATGGCTTTCTGGATACTAATTATACATCCTAACAATAAGGCTACATACCTAGCCCTTTATAGCCCTTTACTTCATATTATAACAAGCAAAAGTTCTTATAATTCCACATCCTAAAATTTTAGTGTGTGTATATGTGTGTGTGTGTGTGTAAATAGAATCACATTACCAAGTTTCAGAGATAAATCATTACTACATTTATCTGCTAGGTTTTTTTAATTTATTTTAAAAGCATTTTTTATATGCCACTGCTGACCCTCCTTTCCCTCCTCCCAGTTCCTCTCAGTCTTCCCTCAGCCTCCCACAACCCCATTCCCATTCATTCCTCAAGGAGGGCAAGGAGTCCAGGGGTGGGTCAGTTCAGTCTGGCATATCCATTTGATGTAGGTCTAAGTAATTCATCTCAGTATTAAACCTGCATTAGGTATTCCTGTTTAGGGAATGGGCTCCGTGATACCAGTTCTTGCACAGGAACATAGTCTGTTTCTACTCCAGGAAGCTCTACAAACTGCCCACCACATTTGACAGTCATCTTCCTTTGTTCCTTTCCCGGAAGTTTCCTCTGCTGTTGTTTCTGATTCAGTGAGCTCCCAATAACACAAGTCAGCTCTTTCTCTGGCTCTCCTCCTCAGGATCCTAATCCTTTTGCTCATATATACGCTCCTTTCTCTCCCATCCTCCTCCCTCCTCCCCCACTCCCTCTCTTCACCTAGACCAGGAGCTTGACCTGGTGCTTAGCTTTGAATCTCTGCTTCCGTCTCTATTCATTGCTGTATGAAGGTTTTATAATGACACTTACAGAGATCATTCACTTGATTATAGAGAAAGTCCTGTTTATGCACACTCTCTACTATGGCTTGAAGTCCTAGACAGGGACACCTTGTGGGTTCTCAGAGGTTTCCTTAGGACCCAGTTTCTTTATAACCTAACAATGTCTTCTGCTATCCAGATATCCATTTCAGCTACCTGAACGCAGGCCCTGAGTCGGACACTAAGCTTCAGTGTGGATACAGTCTTCCTAGAACATGGCTGCTATAATAGCAGCAAAGGGTGGGGGGAGGGGGCAGGCAAGTCCCTGGGTGCATAGCTAAAAGTTGAGAGATAAGAGATGATGACTGACATCATAGAACTGTGACCTCACGAGAGCAGCCAACCCTCTGAACACATAGTTGATTAAGAACCCTCAGGCCAGCAACTCACTAGAAGCTGACCAAGAGCTAATGAAGATTGCATTGAAGAAACAACGGGGAGACAGCAGTGCAAGAATACATTCAACAATACAAAGGTCAGCAAGATACCACCAAAGAAGCAAATTGTTCTATAGTTTCAAGACCTGAACATAACAATAAAGAGGGAACAGAAGAAAACCATCTTAAAAACAGCTTTATGAAACTAATAGATGTCTTAAAAGATGATATTAAAAACTACTTTAAAGAAATAGAAGAAAATGCAAACAGAAAATTAGAAGACATGAACAAAGCCCTGAAAGAAAATAAAGAAAACCAAGAAAAAGAAAACACAGGTAAAAAAAAATTACCAGGAATTAAAAATTGAAATAGAAGCAATAAAGAAAACAAAACCCGAGACAAAGCTAGAAATAGAAAATCTGGAAAAAAAAAAAAAGACCAAGAACCAGAGATTCAAGCATAACCAACAGTATCCAAGAGATGGAAGAGAGAATCTATAGGGTGGAAGATTCAATAGTGGTAATAGATACATCAGTTGAAGAAAACACAAAAACCAAAAAAGTCATAACACAAAATGTCCAGGAAATTTGGAACATCATGAAAAGGCCAAGCCTGAGAATAATAATCAAAGGAAAATACCCGCTCAAAACATGAATAACATATTCAACAATATCATAGAAGAAAATTTCCCCACCCTAAAGAAGGAAATGCCTAAAAAGATACAGGAAACCTATAGAGCACCAAATAGACTAGACCCACATAAAAAAATCAACTTGTCATACAATAATCAAGCCACTAAACATACAGAACAATAACAACAAAAAATACTAAGAGCTGCAAAGGAAAAAGGCCAAATCACCTATAAAGACAGATCCATCAGAATAACACCCAACTATTCAGTAGAAACAATGAAAGCATAAGATCCTGGTCAGATATGATACAGACACTAAAAGTGCATGGATGCGAACCTAAATTACTGTACCCAGCAAAACTATCAATCAACATAGATGGATTAAGCAAGATATTTCACAAAATAACTAGATTTAAACAAAACCTAGCAACAAATTCAGCTCTACAAAAATCCTTAGAGGAAAATCTCCAACCTAAGTAAACCAAAAACACCCATGAAATCACAAACAATTGATAAGCCCACAAAAGAACCCCCCCCCAAAAAAACGAAATACAAGCTACAACCAAAAATGACAGGAAATATCAACCATTGAACATTAATATCCCTTAATATCAATGGACTCAATTCACCTATGAAAAGGCACAACCTAGCACAATGGAAAAAAACAAAAACAACAACCATCCTTCTGCTGCATACAAGAAACACACCTCAACTTTAAAGACAGACACAGACTCAAAATAAGGGTTGGGAAAAGAATTTTTAATCAAATGGTCCTAAGAAATAAGCTGGTATAGCCATTCTGCTACATCGTAACAAAACAGACTTTAAACTAAAATCAATAAAAAGACACCAGGAAGATCACTACTTATTCATTTCAGGAAAAATCCACCAAGACAAAATTCCAAACCAGAATATCAATACCCTAACACAAGTGCGCCTACATATGTAAAAGAAACTGCTAAGAAGCTTCCTTAAAGCCAAGGACAATGTCAATAGGACAAAACGACAGCCTACAGAATGGGAAAAGATTTTCACCAACCCTACAAGTGATAGAGGACTAATCTCTAAGATATATGAAGAACTCAAGGATCTAGAGCCCAAAACCTTGAATAACCCAATCAAAAAATGGGGTTCAGATCTAAAAAGGAAGTACTCAGCAGAATTATGAATGGCTGAAAGGCACCTGAAAAAGTGCTCATCATCTTTAGCCATCAGAGAAATGCAAATCAAAACAACTTTGAGATACCACCTAACACCTGTTAGATTGGCTAAGATAAAAGGCACAGATGACAGCCTATGTTGGAGAGGATGTGGAGCAAGGGGAACACTCCTCCAGTGTTGGTGGGAGTATAAGCTTGTGCAACCACTTTGGAATGCGGTATGGCGGGTTCTCAGAAAATTGAGAATCAATCTCTCCAAGGACCGAGCAATACCACTTCTGGGTGTATACCCTAAAGATGCACAGTCACACTCCAAAGGCATTAGCTCAACTATGTTCATAGCAGCATTGTTTGTAATAGCAAGAAACTGAAAACAACCTAGATGTCCCTCAACTGAAGAATGGATTAACAAACTGTGGTAATGGAGTACTACTCAGCAGTAAGAAAAAATGATATCCTAAAATTCGCAGGCAAATGAATGGACTTGGAGAATATCTTCCTGAGCGAGGTATCACAAACTCAGTGAGATAAGCAGGGGATATACTCACTCATTAGTGGTCTCTAAGCAAACAAACAAACAAGAAAAAAACTAAGCATGCCCAAGCTACAAACCACAATCACTGAACATCTTGGGATCAGAAACACCCTGGACTGACTCCTTGAATCCTACTCCCCCTAGAGGAACACCTGACTCACTCTTGAGGGAGGGGGGAGAAAACTGAATCTGCCAGGAGTGGAGACTGAACTAAGCAATATTGGGTCAGTGGGACCATGGGACTGTCTGCTGCATGCCCAGGGAGGGGAATGAGAGTTGTGGAGAAGATAGAATGACCTGATGTGGCAGGAGGGGAAGGGACCTTGGATAAGGATATACAAGGATAGAATTGTGACTTCTTTGTTAATAATAATAATAATAATAAGAAGAAGAAGAAGAAGAAGAAGAAGAAGAAGAAAAAGAAGAAGAAAACACTACTAAAGTTTAAACCCCATATTAAGCCTGATACACTAATAGCAGGAGACTTCAATACCCCACTTTCACCCCTGGATATGTCAACCAGACAGAAACTCAACAGAGAAATAAGGGATCTACCAGAAGTTATGACCCAAATGGACCTAGTAGATATATACCAAACCCTTCACCCAAACAAAAAGGAGTATACGTATTTCTCAGCACCCCAAGGAACTTTCTCTAAAACATACTAGGTCATAAAGCAAATATCAACAGGTACCAAAAAATGGGTATAACTCCTTGTACCATATCAGATCACCATGGTCTAAAGTTAGAGTTCAACAACATCAAGAATCACCGAAAGCCTACCAACTCATGGAAACTAAACATCACTCAGCTGAACCACCTCTGGTTCAAGGAAAAATTATGAAAGAAATCAAAGACTTTCTAGAATTTAATGAAAATGAATCTATGATATTCCAAAACTTATGGGATACAATGAAAGCAGAATTAAAAAGAAAATTCATAGTACTAGATGCCTTCATGAAAAGACTAGAGAAATCTCACACTAGAGAACTATCAGCAAAGCTGAAAGGCCTAGAAGACCACAGGAAATAATCAAATACAGAGGTGAAATCAACACAATTGAAACAAAAAGAACAATACAAAGAATCAATGAATCAAAGAGTTGGTTCTTTGAGAAAGTCAACAAGATAGATAAACTCTTATCCAAACTAACCAAAAAGCAGAGAAAAAGTATCCAAATTAACAAAATCGGAAAAGAAAAAGGGGAACATAACAACAGATCCCCCAGGATATCCAGAGAATTATTAGGTCATACTTTGATAATCTATACTACATAAAAATGGAAAACCTAGAAGAAAGGACATCTTTCTGGATAGGTATCACTTACCAATATTAAATCAAGATCAGATTAAAGGCCTAAAAAGTCCTATAACACCAAAGGAAATTGAAGCTGTCATTAAAAGTCTCCCAAATAAAAAAAGGCCAGTCCCAGATTGTTTCACTGCAGAGTTCTACCAGACATTGAAAGGAAAGCTAATATCAACACTCCTCAAACTCTCAAACTGTTCCACACAGTAGAAACTGAAGGAGTTTTATGAGGCTGATGCACAAGCAAATTAAAGATGAAACAAAGAAAGAGAATTATAGACCAATTTCCCTCATGAACATTGATACAAAAATTCTGAACAAAATACTGGCAAACCAAATACAAGAGCATATAAGCAAAAAAAAAAAAAAAAAAAAAAAAAAAAAAAAAAAAAAAAAAAAAAAAAAAAAAAAAAA